>JAVTVJ010002753.1:0-59785 GCA_034509425.1 Eopsaltria australis
ATCCAGCGTTGACTTTTTCACCCAACTGGAGCTTTTTCATCCCAAAATTCATCCCCATTGACCTAAGTCTTGGGGTTTGGTCCAACGGGTGCGTTTTTATCCCGAAATTTTTCCCATTGACATTGAACATTGACTTTTCCACCCAACATTGGCTTTCCCACCCAACTCGGCCTTTTTACCCAAAATTCATCCTTGTTGATTTCCAACCTTGACATTTCTACCCAAATGGAGCATTTTTACCCCAAAATTCTTCCCCATTGACCAAAGTCTTGGGGTTTGGTCCAACAGGGGCATTTTTATCCCAAAATTTTTCTCCCTTGAAGTCCAATATTGAGTTTTCCACCCAATGTTGACTTTTCCGACCAATTGGAGCATTTTTATCCCAAAATTCATCCCCATTGACCAAAATGTTGGGGTTTGGTCCAACGGGGGCGGTTTTATCCCGAAATTTGTCCCCATTGAGGTCCAATATTGGCTATTCCAACCAATGTTGAATCTTCCGTCCAATTGGAGCGCTTTTTTCCCAAAACTCATCCCTGTTGAGTTCCAACCTTGACTTTTCCATCCAACGTTGACTTTTTCACCCAATTGGGGCGTTTTCATCCCAAAATTCACCCCCATTGACCAAAATCTTGGGTTTTGGTAGGATGGGGGCGTTTTTTTCCTAAAATTTTTACCCAATGAGGTTTCCAATTATATTGAGTTTCCATCCAACGTTGACTTTTTCACCCAATTGGGGCGTTTTCATCCCAAAATTCACCCCCATTGGCCAAAATCTTGGGTTTTGGTAGGATGGGGGCGTTTTTATCCCGAAATTTTGTCCCATTGACGTCCAATATTGGCTTTTCCACCCAATGTTGAATTTTCCGTCCAATTGGAGCGTTTTTATCCCCAAAACTCATCCCTGTTGAGTTCCAACCTTGACTTTTCCATCCAACGTTGACTTTTTCACCCAATTGGGGCGTTTTCATCCCAAAATTCACCCCCATTGACCAAAATCTTGGGTTTTGGTAGGATGGGGGCTTTTTTATCCTAAAATTTGTCCCCATTGAGGTCCAATATTGAGTTTTCCACCCAACGTTGACTTTTCCATCCAATTGGAGCGTTTTTATCCCAGAATTCATCCCCATTGACCAAAATCTAGGGGTTTGGTCCAACGGGGGCGTTTTATCTCAAAATTTGTCCCATTGATGTTGAACATTGACCTTTCCACCCAACACTGACTTTTCCACCCAATTGGAGCATTTGTATCATAAAATCATTCCTTATGATGCCCAACTTTGACTTTTTCTAACCAAATGGAGCGTTTTTATTCGCAAAATTCATCCCCATTGACCAAAGTTGTGTGGGTTTTGATCAACGGGAGGGCATTTTTACCAAAATTTGTCCGGCATTGATTGGGGGGTTGAAACCTTGACTTTTTCCACCCAAACATTGGCTTTACACCCAGACTGGGGCCTTTTTACCGCCAATTCATTCCATTGAGGTCCAACATTGACTTGTCCATACAATTAGGGAGTTTTTACCCCAAAATTCTTCCCCATTGACCAAAATCTTGGGGTTTGGTCCAAAGGGAGCGTTTTTATCCCGAAATTTGTCCCATTGATGTTGAATCTTGACTTTTCCACCCAACTGGGTGTTTTTATCCAAAAATCCATCCCGCTTGAGGCCCAGCGTTGGCTTTTCCACCCAACTGGGCATTTTTATTCCAAATCCATCCTCGTTGATGTCCGACGTTGACTTTTCTACCCAATTGGGGCGTTTTTATCCTAAAAATTGTCCCCATTGAAGTCCAATATTGGCTTTTCCACCCAAAGTTGACTTTTCCGTCCAATTGGAGCGTTTTTATCCCAAAACTCATCCCTGTCGAGTTCCAACCTTGAATTTTCCATCCAACGTTGACTTTTTCACCCAAATGGGACGTTTTTTATCCAAAATTTCATCCCCATTGACCAAACTCTTCCGGTTTGTCAACGGGGGTGTTTTATTCAAATTTGTCCCCGTTGAGGTCCAATAGGACTTTTTCACCAACCGTTGACTCGTTCCATTCATTGGGGCGTTTTTATCCAAAACTCATCCCTGTTGAGATCCAACTTGATTTCCATCCAAGCGTTGACTTTTTCACCGCAAATGGAGCATTTTTATCCACAAATTCATCCCCATTGACCAAACTCTTCGCGTTTGGTCAACGGGGGCGTTTTATCTCAAATTTGTCCCATTGTTGTTGAACATTGACTTTTCCACCCAACACTGACTTTTCCACCCAATTGGGGCATTTTTATCACAAATCCATCCTCATTGATGCCCAACGTTGACTTTTCTACCCAATTGGAGCATTTTTATCCCCAAATTCATCTCCATTGACCAAAGTTGTGGGTTTTGATCCAACGGGGGCGTTTTTATCCCAAAATTTGTCCCATTGATGTTGAACCTTGACTTTTCCACCCAACATTGGCTTTTCCAGCCAACTGGGCCTTTTTACCCCAAATTCATCCCCATTGAGGTCCAACATTGACTTTTCCATACAATTAGGGAGTTTTTACCCCAAAATTCTTCCCCATTGACCAAAATCTTGGGGTTTGGTCCAAAGGGAGCGTTTTTATCCCGAAATTTGTCCCATTGATGTTGAATCTTGACTTTTCCACCCAACTGGGTGTTTTTATCCAAAAATCCATCCCCCTTGAGGCCCAGCGTTGGCTTTTCCACCCAACTGGGCATTTTTATTCCAAATCCATCCTCGTTGATGTCCGACGTTGACTTTTCTACCCAATTGGGGCGTTTTTATCCTAAAATTTGTCCCCATTGAAGTCCAATATTGGCTTTTCCACCCAAAGTTGACTTTTCCGTCCAATTGGAGCGTTTTTATCCCAAAACTCATCCCTGTTGAGATCCAACCTTGACTTTTCCATCCAACGTTGACTTTTTTAACCCAATGGAGTTTTTTTATCTCAAAATTCATCCCCATTGACCAAAATCTTGGGGTTTGGTCCAACGGGGGCGTTTTTATCTCAAAATTTGTCCCATTGATGTTGAACATTGACTTTTCCACCCAACACTGACTTTTCCACCCAATTGGGGCATTTTTATCACAAATCCATCCTCATTGAAGCCTGACGTTGACTTTTCTACCCAATTGGAGCATTTTTATCCCAAAAATTCATCCCCATTGACCAAACTCTCCGGGTTTGGTCCAACAGGGGGCGTTTTTATTTCAAAATTTGTCCCCATTCACCAAAATGTCGGGTTTTGGTCTAACGGGGGCATTTTTATCCCAAAATTTGTCCCATTGATGTTGAACCTCGACTTCTTCACCCAACATTGGCTTTTCCACACAACTGGGGCATTTTTATCCCAAAAATTCATCCCCATTGACCAAAATGTTGGGGTTTGGTCCAACGGGGCGTTTTTATCCTGAAATTTGTCCCCATTGAAGTCCAATATGACTTTTTCACCCAACGTTGACTTTTCCGTCCAATTGGAGCGTTTTTATCCGAAAACTCATCCCTGTTGAGATCCAACCTTGACTTTTCCATCCAGCGTTGACTTTTTCACCCAACTGGAGCGTTTTTATCCCAAAATTCATCCCCATTGACCTAAGTCTTGGGGTTTGGTCCAACGGGGGCGTTTTTATCCCGAAATTTTTCCCATTGACATTGAACATCGACTTTTCCACCCAACATTGGCTTTCCCACCCAACTCGGTCTTTTTACCCAAAAGTCATCCTTGTTGATTTCCAACCTTGACTTTTCTACCCAACTGGAGCATTTTTACCCCAAAATTCTTCCCCATTGACCAAAGTCTTGGGGTTTGGTCCAACAGGGGCATTTTTATCCCAAAATTTTTTCCCATTGAAGTCCAATATTGAGTTTTCCACCCAATGTTGACTTTTCCGTCCAATTGGAGCATTTTTATCCCAAAATTCATCCCCATTGACCAAAATCTGGGGTTGGTCCAACGGGGGCGTTTTTATATCTCAAATTTGTCCATTGATTGTTGACATGACCTTTCACCCAACACTGAACTTTTCACCGCAATTTGGGGCATTTTTATCCACAAATCCATCCTCAATAAACTTAACGTTGACTTTTCCGTCCAATTGGAGAATTTTTATCCCAAAATTCATCCCCATTGACCAAAGTCGTGGGTTTTGATCCAACGGGGGCGTTTTTATCCCAAAATTTGTCCCATTGATGTTGAAGCTTGACTTTTCCACCCAACATTGCCTTTTCCACCCAACTGGGCCTTTTTACCCCAAATTCATCCCCATTGAGGTCCAACATTGACTTTTCCATACAATTAGGGAGTTTTTACCCCAAAATTCTTCCCCATTGACCAAATCTTGGGGTTTGGTCCAAAGGGAGCGTTTTTATCCCGAAATTTGTCCCATTGATGTTGAATCTTGACTTTTCCACCCAACTGGGTGTTTTTATCCAAAAATCCATCGCCCTTGAGGCCCAGCGTTGTCTTTTCCACCCAACTGGGCATTTTTATTCCAAATCCATCCTCGTTGATGTCCGACGTTGACTTTTCTACCCAATTGGGGCGTTTTTATCCTAAAATTTGTCCCCATGGAAGTCCAATATTGGCTTTTCCACCCAAAGTTGACTTTTCCGTCCAATTGGAGCGTTTTTATCCCAAACTCATCCCTGTTGAGATCCAACCTTGACTTTTCCATCCAACGTTGACTTTTTCACCCAACTGGAGCGTTTTTATCCCAAAATTCTTCCCCATTGACCAAAATCTTGGGGTTTGGTCCAACGGGGGTGTTTTTATCCCAAAATTTGTCCCATTGATGTTGAACATTGACTTTCCACCCAACACTGACTTTTCCACCCAATTGGGGCATTTTTATCACAAATCCATCCTCATTGAAGCCTGACGTTGACTTTTCTACCCAATTGGAGCATTTTTATCCCAAAAATTCATCCCCATTGACCAAACACTCCGGGTTTGGTCCAATAGGGGGCGTTTTTATTTCAAAATTTGTCCCCATTCAACAAGAATGTCGGGTTTTGTCTACGGGGCTTTTTATCCCAAATTTGTCCATTGATGTTTGGAACCTTGACTTCTTCACCCAACATTGGCTTTCACAAAACTGGGGCATTTTTATCCCAAAAATTCATCCCCATTGACCAAAATGTTGGGGTTTGGTCCAACGGGGGCGGTTTTTATCCCGAAATTTTTTCCCATTGACATTGACATTGTACTTTCCAACACAACATTGGCTTTCCCACCCACTCGGCCTTTTTACCCGCCAAAAGTCATCCTGGTTGATTCCAACCTTGACTTTTCTACCCACTGGAGCATTTTTTTCCCGCAAAATTCTTCCCACATTGAACCAAAGTCTTGGGGTTTGGTCAAAAGGGGCATTTTTAATCCCAAATTTTTCCGCCATTGAAGTCCAATATTGAGTTTTTTCCACCCCAATGTTGACTTTTCCGTCGCATTGAGCATATTACCCAAAATTCATCCCCATTGACCTAAGTGTTGGGGTTTGGTCCAACGGGGGCGTTTTTATCCCGAAATTTGTCCCCATTGAGGTCTAATATGTGCTTTTCCACCCAATGTTGAATTTTCAGTCCAATTGGAGCGCTTTTATCCCAAAACTCATCCCTGTTGAGTTCCAACCTTGACTTTTCCATCCAACGTTGACTTTTTCTCCCAATGGGGGCGTTTTCATCCCAAAATTCACCCCCATTGACCAAAATCTTGGGTTTTGGTAGGATGGGGGCGTTTTTGTCCTAAAATTTGTCCCCATTGAGGTCCAATATTGAGTTTTCCACCCAACGTTGACTTTTCCATCCAATTGGAGCGTTTTTATCCCAAAACTCATTCCTGTTGAGATCCAACCTTGACTTTTCCATCCAACGTTGACTTTTTCACCCAAATGGAGCGTTTTTATCTCAAAATTCATCCCCATTGACCAAAATGTTGGGGTTTGGTCCAACGGGGGCGTTTTTATCCAGAAATTTGTCCCCATTGAGGTCCATTACTGGCTTTTCCACCCAATGTTGAATTTTCCGTCCAATTGGAGCGCTTTTATCCCAAAACTCATCCCTGTTGAGTTCCAACCTTGACTTTTCCATCCAACGTTGACTTTTTCACCCAATTGGGGTGTTTTCATCCCAAAATTCACCCCCATTGATCAAAATCTTGGGTTTTGGTAAGATGGGGGATTTTTATCGTAAAATTTGTCCCCATTGAGGTCCAATATTGAGTTTTCCACCCAACGTTGACTTTTCCATCCAATTGGAGCGGTTTTATCCCAAAATTCATCCCCATTGACCAAAATCTTGGGGTTTGGTCCAACGGGGGCGTTTTTATCTCAAATTTTGTCCCATTGATGTTGAACATTGACTTTTCCACCCAACACTGGCTTTTCCACCCAATTGGGGCATTTTTTAACAAAATCCATCCTCAATTGATGCCGCAACTTTGACTTTCTCCCAAATGGGAGCATTTTTAATCCAAAATCATCCCATTGGCCAAGAGTCTGGGTTTTGATCCAACGGGGGCGTTTTTACCCAAATTTGTCCCATTGATTTTGAACCATGACTTTTCCACCCAACATTGGCTTTCCCACCCAACTGGGCCTTTTTACCCAAAATTCATTCTTGTTGATTTCCAACCTTGACTTTTCTACCCAATTGGAGCATTTTTACCCCAAAATTCTTCCCCATTGACCAAAATGTTGGGGTTTGGTCCAACGGGGGCGTTTTTATCCCAAAATTTGTCCCCATTGAGGTCCAATATTGGCTTTTCCACCCAATGTTGAATTTTCCGTCCAATTGGAGCGCTTTTATCCCAAAACTCATCCCTGTTGAGTTCCAACCTTGACTTTTCCATCCAACGTTGACTTTTTCACCCAATTGGGGTGTTTTCATCCCAAAATTCACCCCCATTGATCAAAATCTTGGGTTTTGGTAAGATGGGGGATTTTTATCGTAAAATTTTTCCCCATTGAGGTCCAATATTGAGTTTTCCACCCAACGTTGACTTTTCCATCCAATTGGAGCGTTTTTATCCCAAAACTCATCCCCATTGACCAAAATCTTGGGGTTTGGTCCAACGGGGGCGTTTTTATCTCAGAATTTGTCCCATTGATGTTGAACATTGACCTTTCCACCCAACACTGACTTTTCCACCCAATTGGGGCATTTTTAACACAAATCCATCCTCATTGATGCCCAACTTTGACTTTTCTAACCAAATGGAGCATTTTTATCCCAAAATTCATCCCCATTGGCCAAAGTCGTGGGTTTTGATCCAACGGGGGCGTTTTTATCCCAAAATTTGTCCCATTGATGTTGAACCTTGACTTTTCCACCCAACATTGCCTTTTCCACCCAACTGGGCCTTTTTACCCCAAATTCATCCCAATTGAGGTCCAACATTGACTTTTCCATACAATTAGGGAGTTTTTACCCCAAAATTCTTCCCCATTGACCAAAATCTTGGAGTTTGGTCCAAAGGGAGCGTTTTTATCCCGAAATTTGTCCCATTGATGTTGAATCTTGACTTTTCCACCCAACTGGGTGTTTTTATCCAAAAATCCATCCCCCTTGAGGCCCAGCGTTGGCTTTTCCACCCAACTGGGCATTTTTATTCCAAATCCATCCTCGTTGATGTCCGACGTTGACTTTTCTACCCAATTGGGGCGTTTTATCCCAAAATTTTGTCCCCATGGAAGTCCAATATTGGCTTTTCCACCCAAAGTTGACTTTTCCGTCCAATTGGAGCGTTTTTTTATCCCAAAACTCATCCCTGTTGAGATCCAAGCTTTGACTTTTCCATCCAACGTTGACTTTTTCACCCAATTGGAGCGTTTTTATCCCAAAATTCATCCCCATTGACAAAATCTTGGGGTTTGGTCCAACGGGGGCGTTTTTATCTCAAAATTTGTCCCATTGATGTTGAACATTGACCTTTCCACCACACTGACTTTTCCACCCAATTGGGGCATTTTTATCACAAATCCATCCTCATTGAAGCCCGACGTTGACTTTTCTACCCAATTGGAGCATTTTTATCCCAAAAATTCATCCCCATTGACCAAACTCTCTGGGTTTGGTCCAACAGGGGGCGTCATTATTTCAAAATTTGTCCCCATTCACCAAAATGTTGGGTTTTGGTCTAACGGGGGCATTTTTATCCCGAAATTTGTCCCATTGATGTTGAACCTTGACTTCTTCACCCAACATTGGCTTTTCCACACAACTGGGGCATTTTTATCCCAAAAATTCATCCCCATTGACCAAAATTTTGGGGTTTGGTCCAACGGGGCGTTTTTATCCTGAAATTTGTCCCCATTGAAGTCCAATACTGACTTTTTCACCCAACGTTGACTTTTCCGTCCAATTGGAGCATTTTTATCCCAAAACTCATCCCTGTTGAGATCCAACCTTGACTTTTCCATCCAGCGTTGACTTTTTCACCCAACTGGAGCGTTTTTATCCCAAAATTCATCCCCATTGACCTAAGTCTTGGGGTTTGGTTAAATGGGGGCGTTTTTATCCCGAAATTTTTCCCATTGACATTGAACATTGACTTTTCCACCCAACATTGGCTTTCCCACCCAACTCGGCCTTTTTACCCAAAATTCATCCTTCTTGATTTCCAACCTTGTCTTTTCTACCCAACTGGAGCATTTTTACCCCAAAATTCTTCCCCATTGACCAAAGTCTTGGGGTTTGGTCCAACAGGGGCATTTTTATCCCAAAATTTTTCCCCATTGAAGTCCAATATTGAATTTTCCACCCAATGTTGACTTGTCCTTCCAATTAGAGCATTTTTATCCCAAAATTCATCCCCTTTGACCAAAATGTTGGGGTTTGGTCCAACGGGGGCGTTTTTATCCCGAAATTTATCCCCATTGAGGTCTAATATTGGCTTTTCGAACCAATGTTGAATCTTCCGTCCAATTGGAGCGCTTTTATCCCAAAACTCATCCCTGTTGAGTTCCAACCTTGACTTTTCCATCCAACATTGACTTTTTCACCCAGCTGGAGCGTTTTTATCTCAAAATTCATCCCCATTGACCAAAATCTTGGGGTTTGGTCCAACGGGGGCGTTTTTATCCCGAAATTTGTCCCCATTGAGGTCCAATACTGGCTTTTCCAACCAATGTTGAATTTTCCATCCAATTGGAGCGCTTTTATCCCAAAACTCATCCCTGTTGAGTTCCAACCTTGACTTTTCCATCCAACGTTGACTTTTTCACCCAATTGAGAGGTTTTAATCCCAAAATTCACCCCCATTGACCAAAATCTTGGGTTTTGGTAGGATGGGGGCGTTTTTATCCTAAAATTTGTCCCCATTGAGGTCCAATATTGAGTTTCCCACTCAACGTTGACTGCTCCATCCAATTGGAGCGTTTTTATCCCAAAACCTAACCCCCTTGACCAAAATCTTGGGGTTTTGTCCAACGGGGGCGTTTTTATCTCAAAATTTGTCCCATTGATGTTGAACATTGACCTTTCCACCCAACACTGACATTTCCGCCCAATTGGGGCATTTTTATCGCAAATCCATCCTCATTGATGCCCAACTTTGACTTTTCTACCCAACTGGAGCGTTTTTATCCCAAAATTCATCCCCATTGACCAAAGTCGTGGGTTTTGACCCAACGGGGTTGTTTTTATCCCAAAATTTGTCCCATTGATGTTGAACCTTGACTTTTCCACCCAACATTGGCTTTTCCACCCAACTGGGCCTTTTTACCCCAAATTCATCCCCATTGAGGTCCAACATTGACTTTTCCATACAATTAGGGAGTTTTTACCCCAAAATTCTTCCCCATTGACCAAAATCTTGGGGTTTGGTCCAAAGGGAGCGTTTTTATCCCGAAATTTGTCCCATTGATGTTGAATCTTGACTTTTCCACCCAACTGGTTGTTTTTATCCAAAAATCCATCCCCCTTGAGGCCCAGCGTTGTCTTTTCCACCCAACTGGGCATTTTTATTCCAAATCCATCCTCGTTGATGTCCGACGTTGACTTTTCTACCCAATTGGGGTGTTTTTAATCCTAAAATTTGTCCCCATTGAAGTCCAATATTGGCTTTTCCACCCAAAGTTGACTTTTCCGTCCAATTGGAGCGTTTTTATCCCAAAACTCATCCCTGTTGAGATCCAACCTTGACTTTTCATCCAGCGTTGACTTTTTCACCCAGCTGGAGCGTTTTTATTCCAAAATTCATCCCCATTGACCAAAATCTTGGGGTTTGGTCCAACGGGGGCGTTTTTATATCCCGAATTTTTCCATTGACATTGACATTGACTTTTCAGCGCCAACATTGGTCTTTCCCACCCAACTGGCCTTTACCCCAAAAGTCATCCTTGTTTGAGTTCCAGCTTGACTTTCCTACGCAATTGGAGCATTTTTACCCCAAAATTTCTTTCCATTGAACAAAGTCTTGGGGTTTGGTCCAACAGGGGCATTTTTATCCCAAAATTTTTCCCTTGAAGTCAATATTGAGTTTTCCACCAATTTAGACTTTTCCGTCAATTGGAGCATTTTTAAAAGCACAAAATTCATACCCCATTGACCAAAATGTTGGGGTTTTGACCAATGGGGGCGTTTTTATACCAAAATTTGTCCCCATTGAGGTCCAATACTGGCTTTTCCACCCAATGTTGAATTTTCCGTCCAATTGGAGCGCTTTTATCCCAAAACTCATCCCTGTTGAGATCCAACCTTGACTTTTCCATCCAAGGTTGACTTTTTCACCCAATTGGGGCGTTTTCATCCCAAAATTAACCCCCATTGACCAAAATCTTGGGCTTTGGTAGGATGGGGGCGTTTTTGTCCTAAAATTTGTCCCCATTGAGGTCCAATATTGAGTCTTCCACCCAACGTTGACTTTTCCATCCAATTGGAGCGTTTTTATCCCAAAACTCTTCCCTGTTGAGATCCAACCTTGACTTTTCCATCCAACGGTGACTTTTTCACCCAAATGGAGCGTTTTTATCCCAAAATTCATCCCCATTGACCAAAATGTTGGGGTTTGGTCTAACGGGGGCGTTTTTATCCCAAAATTTGACCCCATTGAGGTCCATTACTGGCTTTTCCACCCAATGTTGAATTATCCGTCCAATTGGAGCGCTTTTATCCCAAAACTCATCCCTGTTGAGTTCCAACCTTGACTTTTCCATCCAACGTTGACTTTTTCTCCCAATTGGGGTGTTTTCATCCCAAAATTCACCCCCATTGATCAAAATCTTGGGTTTTGGTAGGATGGGGGCGTTTTTATCGTAAAATTTGTCCCCATTGAGGTCCAATATTGAGTTTTCCACCCAACGTTGACTTTTCCAACCAATTGGAGCGTTTTTATCCCAGAATTCATCCCCATTGACCAAAATCTTGGGGTTTGGTCCAACGGGGGCGTTTTTATCTCAAAATTTCTCCCATTGATGTTGAACATTGACCTTTCCACCCAACACTGACTTTTCCACCCCATTGGGGCATTTTTATCACAAATCCATCCTCATTGATGCCCAACTTTGACTTTTCTACCCAATTGGAGCGTTTTTATCCCAAAATTCATCTTCATTGACCAAAGTCGTGGGTTTTGATCCAACGGGGGCGTTTTATCCCAAAATTTGTCCCATTGATGTTGAACCTTGACTTTTCCACCCAACATTGGCTTTTCCACCCAACTGGGCCTTTTTACCCCAAATTCATCCCATTGAGGTCCAACATTGACTTTTCCATACAATTAGGGAGTTTTTACCCCAAAATTCTTCCCCATTGACCAAAATCTTGGGGTTTGGTCCAAAGGGAGCGTTTTAATCCCGAAATTTGTCCCATTGATGTTGAATCTTGACTTTTCCACCCAACTGGGTGTTTTGATCCAAAAATCCATCCCCCTTGAGGCCCAGCGTTGGCTTTTCCACCCAACTGGGCATTTTTATTCCAAATCCATCCTCGTTGATGTCCGACGTTGACTTTTCTACCCAATTGGGGCGTTTTTATCCCAAAATTTGTTCCCCTTGACCAAAGTCTTGGGGTTTGGTCCAACAGGGGCATGTTTATCCCAATATTTGTCCCCGTTGAAGCCCAATATTGAGTTTTCCACCCAATGTTGACTTTTCCGTCCAATTGGAGCATTTTTATCCCAAAATTCATCCCCATTGACCAAAATGTTGGGGTTTGGTCCAACGGGGGCGTTTTTATCCCAAAATTTGTCCCCATTGAGGTCTAATATTGGCTTTTCCACCCAATGTTCAATTTTCCGTCCAATTGGAGCGCTTTTATCCCAAAACTCATCCCTGTTGAGTTCCAACCTTGACTTTTCCATCCAACGTTGACTTTTTCACCCAATTGGGGCGTTTTCATCCCAAAATTCACCCCCATTGACCAAAATCTTGGGTTTTGGTAGGATGGTTGCGTTTTTATCCTAAAAATTTGTCCCCATTGAGGTCCAATATTGAGTTTTCCACCCAACGTTGACTTTTCCATCCAATTGGAGCGTTTTTATCCCAAAACTCATCCCTGTTGAGATCGTACCCTGACTTTTCCATCCAACGTTGACTTTTTCACCCAAATGGAGCGTTTTTATCTCAAAATTCATCCCCATTGACCAAAATCTTGAGGTTTGGTCTAACGGGGGCGTTTATCTAGAAATTTGTCCCCATTGAGGTCCAATATTGGCTTTTCCACCCAATGTTGAATTTTCCGTCCAATTGGAGCGTTTTTATCCCAAAACTCATCCCTGTTGAGTTCCAACCTTGACTTTTCCATCCAACGTTGACTTTTTCACCCAATTGGGGCGTTTTCATCCCAAAATTCACCCCCATTGACCAAAAAATTGGGTTTTGGTAGGATGGGGGCGTTTTTATTCTAAAATTTGTCCCCATTGAGGTCCAATATTGAGTTTTCCAACCAACGTTGACTGTTCCATTCAATTGGGGCGTTTTTATCCCAAAACTCATCCCTGTTTAGATCCATCCTTGATTTTTCCATCCAACGTTGACTTTTTCACCCAAATGGAGCGTTTTTATCCCAAAATTCAAACCCATTGACCAAAATCTTGGGGTTTGGTCCAACGGGGGCGTTTTTATCTCAAAATTTGTCCCATTGATGTTGAACATTGACCTTTCCACCCAACACTGACTTTTCCACCCAATTGGGGCATTTTTATCACAAATCCATCCTCATAAACCCAACGTTGACTTTTCTACCCAATTGGAGCGTTTTTATCCCAAAATTCATCCCCATTGACCAAAGTCGTGGGTTTTGATCCAACGGGGGCGTTTTTATCCCAAAATTTGTCCCATTGATGTTGAACCTTGACTTTTCCACCCAACATTGGCTTTTCCACCCAACTGGGCCTTTTTACCCCAAATTCATCCCCATTGAGGTCCAACATTGACTTTTCCATACAATTAGGGAGTTTTTACCCCAAAATTCTTCCCCATTGACCAAAATCTTGGGGTTTGGTCCAAAGGGAGCGTTTTTATCCCGAAATTTGTCCCATTGATGTTGAATCTTGACTTTTCCACCCAACTGGGTGTTTTTATCCAAAAATCGATCCCCCTTGAGGCCCAGCGTTGTCTTTTCCACCCAGCTGGGCATTTTTATTCCAAATCCATCCTCGTTGATGTCCGACGTTGACTTTCTACCTAATTGGGGCGTTTTTATCCTAAAATTTGTCCCCATGGAAGTCCAATATTGGCTTTTCCACCCAAAGTTGACTTTTCCGTCCAATTGGAGCGTTTTTATCCCAAAACTCATCCCTGTTGAGATCCAACCTTGACTTTTCCATCCAGCGTTGACTTTTTCACCCAACTGGAGCGTTTTTATCTCAAAATTCATCCCCATTTACCAAAATCTTGGGGTTTGGTCCAACGGGTCGTTTTAACCTCAAAATTTGTCCCATTGATGTTGAACATTGACCTTTCCACCCAACACTGACTTTTCCACCCAATTGGGGCATTTTTATCACAAATCCATCCTCATTGATGCCCAACGTTGACTTTTCTACCCAATTGGAGCATTTTTATCCCAAAAATTCATCCCCATTGACCAAACACTCCGGGTTTGGTCCAACAGGGGGCGTTTTTATTTCAAAATTTGTCCCGATTCACCAAAATGTTGGGTTTTGGTTTAACGGGGTCATTTTTATCCCGAAATTTGTCCCCATTGAGGTCCAATATTTTTTTTTCCACCCAACGTTGACTTCTCCATCCAACTGGAGCTTTTTTATCCCAAAAATTCATCCCCATTGGCCAAAATGTTGGGGTTTGGTCCAACGGGGGCGTTTTTATTCCCAAATTTGTCCCATTGATGTTGAACCTTCACTTCTTCACCCAACATTGGCTTTTCCACACAACTGGGGCATTTTTATCCCAAAAATTCATCCGCATTGACCAAAATCTTGAGGTTTGGTCTAACGGGGGCGTTTATCTAGAAATTTGTCCCCATTGAGGTCCAATATTGGCTTTTCCACCCAATGTTGAATTTTCCGTCCAATTGGAGCGTTTTTATCCCAAAACTCATCCCTGTTGAGTTCCAACCTTGACTTTTCCATCCAACGTTGACTTTTTCACCCAATTGGGGCGTTTTCATACCAAAATTCACCCCCATTGACCAAAATCTTGGGTTTTGGTAGGATGGGGGCGTTTTTATTCTAAAATTTGTCCCCATTGAGGTCCAATATTGAGTTTTCCAACCAACGTTGACTTTTCCATTCAATTGGGGCGTTTTTATCCCAAAACTCATCCCTGTTTAGATCCATCCTTGATTTTTCCATCCAACGTTGACTTTTTCACCCAAATGGAGCGTTTTTATCCCAAAATTCATCCCCATTGACCAAAATCTTGGGGTTTGGTCCAACGGGGGCGTTTTTATCTCAAAATTTGTCTTATTGATGTTGAACATTGACCTTTCCACCCAACACTGACTTTTCCACCCAATTGGGGCATTTTTATCACAAATCCATCCTCATTGATGCCCAACCTTGACTTTTCTACCCAAATGGAGCGTTTTTATCCCAAAATTCATCCCATTGACCAAGTCGGGGGTTTTGATCCAACGGGGGCGTTTTTATCCCAAAATTTGTCCCATTGATGTTGAACCTTGACTTTTCCACCCAACATTGCCTTTTCCACCCAACTGGGCCTTTTTACCCCAAATTCATCCCCATTGAGGTCCAAAATTGACTTTTCCATACAATTAGGGAGTTTTTACCCCAAAATTCTTCCCCATTGACCAAAATCTTGGGGTTTGGTCCAAAGGGAGCGTTTTTATCCCGAAATTTGTCCCATTGATGTTGAATCTTGACTTTTCCACCCAACTGGGTGTTTTTATCCAAAAATCCATTCCCCCTGGAGGCCCAGCGTTGTCTTTTCCACCCAACTGGGCATTTTTATTCCAAATCCATCCTCGTTGATGTCCGACGTTGACTTTTCTACCCAATTGGGGTGTTTTTATCTGAAATTTGTCCCCGTTGAAATGCAACATTGGCTTTTCCACCCAAAGTTGACTTTTCCGTCCAATTGGAGCGTTTTTATCCCAAAACTCATCCCTGTTGAGATCCAACCTTGACTTTTTTATCCAGCGTTGACTTTTTCACCCAACTAGAGCGTTTTTATTCCAAAATTCATCCCCATTGACTAAACTCTTCCGGTTAGGTCCAACGGGGGCGTTTTTATCCCAAAATTTGTCCCCATTGAGGTCCAATATTGACTGTTTCAACTAACGCTGACTTTTCCATCCAATTGGATCGTTTTTATCCCAAAACTCATCCCTGTTGAGATCCAACCTTGGTTTTTTCCATCCAGCGTTGACTTTTTCACCCAATTGGGACGTTTTCATCCCAAAAATTCATCCCCAGTGACCAAAATGTTGGGGTTTGGTCCAACGAGGGCGTTTTTATCCTAAAATTTGTCCCCATTGAGGTCCAATATTGGCTTTTCCACCCCATGTTGAATTTTCCATCCAATTGGAGCGTTTTTATCCCAAAACTCATCCCTGTTGAGTTCCAACCTTGACTTTTCCATCCAACGGTGACTTTTTTCACTCAATTGGGGTGTTTTTATCTCAAGATTACCCCCATTGACCAAAATCTTAGGTTTTGGTGGTATGGGGGAGTTTTTATCCCAAAATTTGTCCCCATTGAGGTCCAATATTGACTTTTCCACCCAACACTGACTTTTCCACCCAATTGGGGCATTTTTATCACAAATCCATCCTGTTGAGATCCAACCTTGATTTTTTTCCAATCCAACGTTTACTTTTTCACACTGGAGGAGTTTTTTTATCTCAAAATTCATCCCCATTGACCAAAATCTTGGGGTTTGGTCCAACGGGGGCGTTTTAATCTCAAAATTTTTCCCATTGATGTTGAACATTGACCTTTCCACCCAACACCGACTTTTCCGCCCAATTGGGGCATTTTCATCACAAATCCATCCTCATTGAAGCCCGACTTTTACTTTTCTACCCAATTGGAGCATTTTTATCCCAAAAATTCATCCCCAATTGCCAAAATGTTGGGGTTTGGTCCAACGGGGGCGTTTTTAACCCAAAATTTGTCCCATTGATGTTGAACCTTGACTTCTTCACCCAACATTGGCTTTTCCACACAACTAAGGCATTTTTATCCCAAAAATTCATCCCCATTGACCAAAATGTTGGGGTTTGGTCCAACGGGGCGTTTTTATCCTGAAATTTGTCCCCATTGAAGTCCAATATTGACTTTTTCACCCAACGTTGACTTTTCCATCCAATTGGAGCGTTTTTATCTTAAAAATCATCCCTGTTGAGATCCAACCTTGACTTTTTCCATCCAACGTTGAAACTATTTTTTAACCGCAATTGGGCCGTTTTCATCCCAAAATTCATCCCCCATTGACCAAAATCCTTTGGGTTTTGGTCGCAACGGGGGCCGTTTTTATCTCACATTTGTCCATTGATGTTGAACATTGACCTTTCCACCCAACACTGACTTTTCCGCCCAATTGGGGCATTTTATCACAATCCCATCCTCATTGAATGCCCACTTTGGACTTTCTACCCAATTGGAGCGTTTAGTATCCCAAAATTCATCCCCATTGACCAAAGTCGTGGGTTTTGATCCAACGGGGGCGTTTTTATCCCAAAATTTGTCCCATTGATGTTGAACCTGGACTTTTCCACCCAACATTGGCTTTTCCACCCAACTGGGCCTTTTTACCCCAAATTCATCCCCATTGAGGTCCAACATTGACTTTTCCATACATTTAGGCAGATTTTACCCCAAAATTCTTCCCCATTGACCAAAATCTTGGGGTTTGGTCCAAAGGGGGCGTTTTTATCCCAAAATTTGTCCCATTGATGTTGAATCTTGACTTTTCCACCCAACTGGGTGTTTTTATCCAAAAATCCATCCCCCTTGAGGCCCAGCGTTGTCTTTTCCACCCAACTGGGCATTTTTATTCCAAATCCATCCTCGCTGATGTCCGACGTTGACTTTTCTACCCAATTGGGGTGTTTTTATCCTAAAATTTGTCCTTATGGAAGTACAATATAGGCTTTTCCACCCAAAGTTGACTTTTCCGTCCAATTGGAGCGTTTTTATCCCAAAACTCATCCCTGCTGAGATCCAACCTTGACTTTTCCATCCAGCGTTGACTTTTTCACCCAACTGGAGCGTTTTTATCCCAAAATTTGTCCCCATTGACCAAAATCTTGGGGTTTGGTCCAACGGGCGCTATCCCAAAAATTTGTCCCTCGCTTGAGGTCCACATTGACTTTTCAACCAACGCTTGACTTTTCCGGCCCAATTGGAGCCGCTTTTTATCCCAAAACCTATCCCTGTTGAGATCCAACCTTGGTTTTTTCCATCCAACGTTGACTTTTTCACCCAAATGGAGAGCTGCTTTATCCCAAAATTCATCCCTACTGACCAAAAAATGTTGGGTTTATCCAACGAGGGCGCTTTATCCCAAAATTTGTCCCTCATTGAGGTCCAATATTGGCTTTTCCCACCTCCATGTTGAATTTTCTCCGCCCCAATTGAGCGGTTTTATCCCAAACTCATCCCTGCTGAGTTCCAACCTTGGACTTTCCATCCAACGCTGGGACTTTTTCACCCAATTGGGGTGTTTTTATCCCAAGATTAACCCCCATTGACCAAAAATCTTAGGTTTTGGTGGTATGGGGAGTTTTTATCCCAAAATTTGTCCCCATTGAGGTACAATATTGACTTTTCAACCCAACACTGACTTTTCCACCCAATTGGGGCATTTTTATCACAAATCCATCCTCATAAACCCAACGTTGACTTTTCCATCCAATTGGAGCATTTTTATCCCAAAATTCATCCCCATTGACCAAAGTCGTGGGTTTTGATCCAATGCGGGCGTTTTTATCCCAAAATTTGTCCCATTGATGTTGAACCTTGACTTTTCCACCCAACATTGGCTTTTCCACCCAACTGGGCCTTTTTACCCCCAATTCATCCCCATTGAGGTCCAACATTGACTTTTCCATACAATTAGGGAGTTTTTACCCCAAAATTCTTCCCCATTGACCAAAATCTTGGGGTTTGGTCCAAAGGGAGCGTTTTTATCCCGAAAATTGTCCCATTGATGTTGAATCTTGACTTTTCCACCCAACTGGGTGTTTTTATCCAAAAATCCATCCCCCTTGAGGCCCAGCGTTGTCTTTTCCACCCAACTGGCCATTTTTATTCCAAATCCATCCTCGTTGATGTCCGACGTTGACTTTTCTACCCAATTGGGGTGTTTGTATCCTAAAATTTGTCCCCATTGAAGT
Organism: Eopsaltria australis; assembly: GCA_034509425.1. Lineage (NCBI taxonomy): Eukaryota > Metazoa > Chordata > Aves > Passeriformes > Petroicidae > Eopsaltria > Eopsaltria australis. Next base: position 18,759 of record JAVTVJ010002753.1, read on the forward strand.
CCAATATTGGCTTTTCCACCCAACCTTGACTTTTCCGTCCAATTGGAGCGTTTTTATCCCAAAACTCATCCCTGTTGAGATCCAACCTTGACTTTTTTATCCAGCGTATACTTTTTCACCCAACTGGAGCGTTTTTATTCCAAAATTCATCCCCATTGACCAAAATGTTGGGGTTTGGTCCAACGGGGGCGTTTTTATCCCAAAATTTTTCCCATTGACATTGAACATTTACTTTTCCACCCAATATTGGCTTTCCCACCCAACTGGGCCTTTTTACCCAAAATTATCCTTGTTGATTTCCAACCTTGACTTTTCTATCCAATTGGAGCATTTTTACCCCAAAATTCTTCCCCATTGACCAAAGTCTTGGGGTTTGGTCCAACGGGGGCGGTTTTATCCCAAAATTGTTCCCCCTTGAAGTCCAATATTGAGTTTTCCACCCAATGTTGACTTTTCCGTCCAATTGGAGCATTTTTATTCCAAAAATTCATCCCCATTGACCAGAATGTTCGGTTTTGGACCAACGAGGGCGTTTTTATCCCAAAATTTGACCCATTGACGTTGAACATTGACTTTTTCTCCCAACATTGACTTTTCCATCCATTTGGGGTGTTTTTATCCCAAAATTCATCCCCATTGACCAAAATGTTTGGGTTTGGTCCAACGGGGGCGTTTTTATCCCGAAATTTGTCCCCATTGAGGTCCAAAATTGAGTTTTCCACCCAACGTTGACTTTTCCGTCCAATTGGAGCGTTTTTATCCCAAAACTCATCTCTGTTGAGTTCCAACCTTGACTTTTCCATCCAACGTTGACTTTTTCACCCAATTGGGGCGTTTTCGTCGCAAAATTCACACCCATTGACCAAAATCTTCGGGTTTAGGTGGGATGGGGACGTTTTTATCCTAAAATTTGTCCCCATTGAGGTCCAATATTGAGTTTTCCACCCAACGTTGACTTTTCCGTCCAATTGGAGCGTTTTTATCCCAAAACTCATCCCTGTTGAGTTCCAACCTTGACTTTTCTACCCAACGTTGACTTTTTCTACCCAATTGGGACGCTTTTCTATCCCAAAAATTCATCCTCTACTGACCAAAATGTTGGGTTTGGTCCAACGTGAGGGCGCGATCCCAAAATTTGTCCCCATTGAGGTCCAATATTGGCTTTTCCACCCCATGTTGAATTTTCCGTCCAATTGGAGCGTTTTTATCCCAAAACTCATCCCTGTTGAGATCCAACCTGACTTTTCCATCCAACGTTGACTTTTTCACCCAAATGGAGCGTTTTTATCTCAAAATTCATCCCCATTGACCAAAGTCTTGGGGTTTGGTCCAACGGGGGCGTTTTTATCTCAAAATTTGTCACATTGATGTTGAACATTGACCTTTCCACCCAACACTGACTTTTCCACCCAATTTGGGGCATTTTTATCACAAATCCATCTTCATTGATGCCCAACTTTGACTTTTCTACCCAATTGGAGCGTTTTTATCCCCAAATTCATCTTCATTGACCAAAGTCGTGGGTTTTGATCCAACGGGGGCGTTTTTATCCCAAAATTTGTCCCATTGATGTTGAACCTTGACTTTTCCACCCAACATTGGCTTTCCACCCAACTGGGCCTTTTTACCCCAAATTCATCCCCATTGAGGTCCAACATTGACTTTTCCATACAATTAGGGAGTTTTTACCCCAAAATTCTTCCCCATTGACCAAAATCTTGGGGTTTGGTCCAAAGGGAGCGTTTTTATCCCAAAATTTGTCCCATTGATGTTGAATCTTGACTTTTCCACCCAACTGGGTGTTTTTATCCAAAAATCCATCCCCTTTGAGGCCCAGCGTTGGCTTTTCCACCCAACTGGGCATTTTTATTCCAAATCCATCCTCGTTGATGTCCGATGTTGACTTTTCTACCCAATTGGGGCGTTTTTATCCTAAAATTTGTCCCCATGGAAGTCCAATATTGGCTTTTCCACCCAACGTTGACTTTTCCGTCCAATTGGAGCGTTTTTATCCCAAAACTCATCCCTGTTGAGATCCAACCTTGACTTTTTTATCCAACGTTGATTTTTTCACCCAATTGGGACGTTTTTATCCCAAAAATTTATCCCCATTGACCAAACTCTTCCGGTTTGGTCCAACGGGGGCGTTTTTATCCCAAAATTTGTCCCCGTTGAGGTCCAATATTGACTTTTTCACCCAACGCTGACTTTTGAATCCACTTGTAGCGTTTTTATCTCAAAACTCATCCCTGTTGAGATCCAACCTTGATTTTTCCATCCAGCGTTGACTTTTTCACCCAAATGGAGCGTTTTTATCCCAAAATTCATCCCCATTGACCAAAATCTTGGGGTTTGGTCCAACGGGGGCGTTTTTATCTCAAAATTTGTCCCATTGATGTTGAACATTGACCTTTCCACCCAACACTGACTTTTCCACCCAATTGGGGCATTTTTATCACAAATCCATCCTCATTGATGCCCAACTTTGACTTTTCTACCCAAATGGAGCGTTTTTATCCCAAAATTCATCCCCATTGGCCAAAGTCGTGGGTTTTGATCCAACGGGGGCGTTTTTATCCCAAAATTTGTCCCATTGATGTTGAACCTTGACTTTTCCACCCAACATTGGCTTTTCCACCCAACTGGGCCTTTTTACCCCAAATTCATCCCCATTGAGGTCCAACATTGACTTTTCCATACAATTAGGCAGTTTTTACCCCAAAAGTCTTCACCATTGACAAAAATCTTGGGGTTTGAGCCAAAGGGAGCGTTTTTATCCCGAAATTTGTCCCATTGATGTTGAATCTTGACTTTTCCACCCAACTGGGTGTTTTTTATCCAAAAATCCATCCCCCTTGAGGCCCAGCGTTGGCTTTTCCACCCAACTGGGCATTTTTATTCCAAATCCATCCTCGTTGATGTCCGACGTTGACTTTTCTACCCAATTGGGGCGTTTTAATCCTAAAATTTGTCCCCATGGAAGTCCAATATTGGCTTTTCCACCCAAAGTTGACTTTTCCGTCCAATTGGAGCGTTTTTATCCCAAAACTCATCCCTGTTGAGATCCAACCTTGACTTTTTTATCCAACGTTGACTTTTTCACCCAATTGGGACGTTTTTATCCCAAAAATTCATCCCCATTGACCCAACTCTTCCGGTTTGGTCCAACGGGGGCGTTTTTATCCCAAAATTTGTCCCCGTTGAGGTCCAATATTTACTTTTTCAACCAACGTTGACTTTTCCATCCAATTGGAGCGTTTTTATCCCAAAACTCATCCCTGTTGAGATCCAACCTTGATTTTTCCATCCAGCGTTGACTTTTTCACCAAAATGGAGCGTTTTTATCTCAAAATTCATCCCCATTGACCAAAATCTTGGGGTTTGGTCCAACGAGGGCGTTTTTATCTCAAAATTTGTCCCATTGATGTTGAACATTGACCTTTCCACCCAACACTGACTTTTCCACCCAATTGGGGCATTTTTATCACAAATCCATCCTCGTAAACTTAACGTTGACTTTTCTACCCAATTGGAGCATTTTTATCCCAAAATTCATCCACATTGGCCAAAGTCGTGGGTTTTGATCCAACGGGGGCGTTTTTATCCCAAACTTTGTCCCATTGATGTTGAACCTTGACTTTTCCACCCAACATTGGCTTTTCCACCCAACTGGGCCTTTTTACACCAAATTCATCCCCATTGAGGTCCAACATTGACTTTTCAATACAATTAGGGAGTTTTTACCCCAAAATTCTTCCCCATTGACCAAAATCTTGGGGTTTGGTCCAAAGGGAGCGTTTTTATCACGAAATTTGTCCCATTGATGTTGAATCTTGACTTTTCCACCCAACTGGGTGTTTTTATCCAAAAATCCATCCCCCTTGAGGCCCAGCGTTGGCTTTTCCACCCAACTGGGCATTTTTATTCCAAATCCATCCTCGTTGATGTCCGACGTTGACTTTTCTACCCAATTGGGGTGTTTTTATCCTAAAATTTGTCCCCATTGAAGTCCAATATTGTCTTTTCCAACCAAAGTTGACTTTTCCGTCCAATTGGCGCGTTTTTATCCCAAAACTCATCCCTGTCGAGTTCCAACCTTGACTTTTCCATCCAACGTTGACTTTTTTACCCAAATGGAGCGTTTTTATCTCAAAATTCACCCCCATTGACCAAAATCTTGGGGTTTGGTCCAACGGGGGCGTTTTTATCTCAAAATTTGTCCCATTGATGTTGAACATTGACCTTTCCACCCAACACTGACTTTTCCACCCCATTGGGGCATTTTTATCACAAATCCATCGTCATTGAAGCCTGACGTTTAATTTTCTACCCAAATGCAGCGTTTTTATCCGAAAAATTCATCCCCATTGACCAAAGTCGTGGGTTTTGATCCAACGGGGCGTTTTTATCCCAAAATTTGTCCCATTGATGTTGAACCTTGACTTTTCCACCCAACATTGGCTTTTCCACCCAACTGGGCCCTTTTACCCCAAATTCATCCCCATTGAGGTCCAACATTGACTTTTCCATACAATTAGGGAGTTTTTACCCCAAAATTCTTCCCCATTGACCAAAATCTTGGGGTTTTGTCCAAAGGGAGCGTTTTTATCCCGAAATTTGTCCATTGATGTTGAATCTTGACTTTTCCAACCAACTGGGTGTTTTTATCCAAAAATCCATCCCCCTTGAGGCCCAGCGTTGGCTTTTCCACCCAACTGGGCATTTTTATTCCAAATCCATCCTCGTTGATGTCCGACGTTGACTTTTCTACCCAATTGGGGCGTTTTTATCCTAAAATTTGTCCCCATTGAGGTCCAATATTGGCTTTTCCACCCAACGCTGACTTTTCCGTCCAATTGGAGCGTTTTTATCCAAAAACTCATCCCTGTTGAGATCCAACCTTGACTTTTCCATCCAATGTTGACTTTTTCACCCAATTGGGACGTTTTTATCCCAAAAATTCATCCCCATTGACCAAACTCTTCCGGTTTGGTCCAACGGGGGCGTTTTTATCCCAAAATTTGTCCCCGTTGAGGTCCAATATTGACTTTTTCACCCAACGCTGAATTTTGAATCCAATTGTAGCGTTTTTATCTCAAAACTCATCCCTGTTGAGATCCAACCTTGATTTTTCCATCCAGCGTTGACTTTTTCACCCAAATGGAGCGTTTTTATCCCAAATTCCATCCCCATTGACCAAAATCTTGGGGTTTGGTCCAACGGGGGCGTTTTTATCTCAAAATTTCTCCCATTGATGTTGAACATTGACCTTTCCACCCAACACTGAGTTTTCCACCCAATTGGGGCATTTCTCATCACAAATCCATCCTCATAAACTTAACGTTTACTTTTCTACCCAATTGGAGCGTTTTTATCCCAAAATTCATCCCCATTGACCAAAGTCGTGGGTTTTGATCCAACGGGGGCGTTTTTATCCCAAAATTTGTCCCATTGATGTTGAACCTTGACTTTTCCACCCAACATTGGCTTTTCCACCCAACTGGGCCTTTTTACCCCAAATTCATCCCCATTGAGGTCCAACATTGACTTTTCCATACAATTAGGCAGTTTTTACCCCAAAATTCTTCCTCATTGACCAAAATCTTGGGGTTTGGTCCAAAGGGAGCGTTTTTATCCCGAAATTTGTCCCATTGATGTTGAATCTTGACTTTTCCACCTAACTGGGTGTTTTTATCCAAAAATCCATCCCCCTTGAGGCCCAGCGTTGGCTTTTCCACCCAACTGGGCATTTTTATTCCAAATCCATCCTCGTTGATGTCCGACGTTGACTTTTCTACCCAATTGGGGCGTTTTTATCGTAAAATTTGTCCCCATGAAAGTCCAATATTGGCTTTTCCACCCAACGTTGACTTTTCCGTCCAATTGGAGCGTTTTTATCCCAAAATTCATCCCCATTGACCAAAGTCGTGGGTTTTGATCCAACGGGGGCGTTTTTATCTCAAAATTTGTCCCATTGATGTTGAACATTGACCTTTCCACCCAACACTGACTTTTCCACCCAATTGGGGAAATTTTATCCCAAATCCATCCTCATTGATGCCCAACTTTGACTTTTCTACCCAATTGGAGCGTTTTTATCCCAAAATTCATCCCCATTGACCAAAGTCGGGTTTTGATCCAACAAGTTTTATCCCAAAATTTGTCCCATTGATGTTGAACCTTGACTTTTCCACCTCAACATTGGCTTCTTCCACCCAACTGGCCTTTTACCCCACCCATCCTACTTGAGGTCCAACTTGACTTTTCCATACAATTAGGAAGCACTGTGTACCCTTCCCACACCAAAATTCTAGTTTTGGTCCAAAGGGGAGCGTTTTTATCCCGAAATTTGTCCAATTGATGTTGAATCTTGACTTTTCCACCCAACTGGGTGTTTTTATCCAAAAATCCATCCCCCTTGAGGCCCAGCGTTGGCTTTTCCACCCAACTGGGTATTTTTATTCCAAATCCATCCTCGTTGATGTCCGACGTTGACTTTTCTACCCAATTGGGGCGTTTTTATCCTAAAATTTGTCCCCATTGAAGTCCATTATTGGCTTTTCCACCCAAAGTTGACTTTTCCGTCCAATTGGAGCGTTTTTATCCCAAAACTCATCCCTGTTGAGATCCAACCTTGACTTTTTTATCCAACGTTGACTTTTTTTGCCAACTGGAGCGTTTTTATTCCAAAATTCATCCCCATTGACCAAATACTTGGGGTTTGGTCCAACGGGGGCGTTTTTATCACGAAATTTTTCCCATTGACATTGAACAATTACTTTTCCACCCAACATTGGCTTTCCCACCCAATTGGGGCATTTTTATCACAAATCCATCCTCATTGATGCCCAACTTTGACTTTTCTACCCAAATGGAGCCTTTTTATCCCAAAATTCATCCCCATTGACCAAAGTCGTGGGTTTTGATCCAACGGGGGCGTTTTTATCCCAAAATTTGTCCCATTGATGTTGAACCTTGACTTTTCCACCCAACATTGGCTTTTCCACCCAACTGGGCCTTTTTACCCCAAATTCATCCCCATTGAGGTCCAGCATTGACTTTTCCATGCAATTAGGGAGTTTTTACCCCAAAATTCTTCCCCATTGACCAAAATCTTGGGGTTTGGTCCAAAGGGAGCGTTTTTATCCCGAAATTTGTCCCATTGATGTTGAATCTTGAATTTTCCACCCAACTGGGTGTTTTTATCCAAAAATCCATCCCCCTTGAGGCCCAGCGTTGGCTTTTCCACCCAACTGGGCATTTTTATTCCAAATCCATCCTCGTTGATGTCCGACATTGACTTTTCTAACCAATTGGGGCGTTTTTATCATAAAATTTGTCCCTATTGAAGTCCAGTATTGGCTTTTCCACCCAAAGTTGACTTTTCCGTCCAATTGGAGCGTTTTTATCTTAAAACTCATCCCTGTTGAGATCCAACCTTGACTTTTTTATCCAACGTTGACTTTTTCACCCAATTGGGACGTTTTTATCCCAAAAATTCATCCCCATTTTCCAAAGTCGTCGGTTTTGATCCAACGGGGGCGTTTTTATCCCAAAATTTGTCCCCGTTGAGGTCCAATATTGACTTTTTCAACCAACGTTGACTTTTCCATCCAATTGGATCGTTTTTATCCCAAAACTCATCCCTGTTGAGATCCAACCTTGATTTTTCCATCCAACGTTGACTTTTTTACCCAAATGGAGTGTTTTTAACACAAAATTCTCCCCCATTGACCAAAATCTTGGGGTTTGGTCCAACGGGGGCGTTTTTATCTCAAAATTTGTCCCATTGATGTTGAACATTGACCTTTCCACCCAACACTGACTTTTCCACCCAATTGGGGCATTTTTAGCACAAATCCATCCTCATAAACTTAACGTTGACTTTTCTAACCAATTGGAGCATTTTTATCCCAAAATTCATCCCCATTGGCCAAAGTCGTGGGGTTTGGTCCAACGGGGGCGTTTTTATCCCAAAATTTGTCCCATTGATGTTGAACCTTGACTTTTCCACCCAACATTGGCTTTTCCACCCAGCTGGGCCTTTTTACCCCAAATTCATCCCCATTGAGGTCCAACATTGACTTTTCCATACAATTAGGGAGTTTTTACCCCAAAATTCTTCCCCATTGACCAAAATCTTGGGGTTTGGTCCAAAGGGAGCGTTTTTATCCCGAAATTTGTCCCATTGATGTTGAATCTTGGCTTTTCCACCCAACTGGGTGTTTTTATCCAAAAATCCATCCCCCTTGAGGCCCAGCGTTGGCTTTTCCACCCAACTGGGCATTTTTATTCCAAATCCATCCTCGTTGATGTCCGACGTTGACTTTTCTACCCAATTGGGGTGTTTTTATCCTAAAATTTGTCCCCATTGAAGTCCAATAATGGTTTTTTCACCCAAAGTTGACTTTTCCGTCCAATTGGAGCGTTTTTATCCCAAAACTCATCCCTGTCGAGTTCCAACCTTGACTTTTCCATCCAATGTTGACTTTTTCACCCAATTGGGATGTTTTTATCTCAAAAATTCATCCCCATTGACCAAAATGTTGGGGTTTGGTCCAACGGGGGCGTTTTTATTCCAAAATTTGTCCCCGTTGAGGTCCAACATTGACTTTTTCACCCAGTATTGACTTTTCCGTCCAATTCGAGCGCTTTTATCCCAAAACTCATCCCTGTTGAGTTCCAACCTTGACTTTTCCATCCAACGTTGACTTTTTCACCCCATTGGGGTGCTTTTATCCCAAAATTCATCCCCATTCACCAATATTTGGGTTTTGGTCAAACGGGGGCATTTTTATCGCCAAATTTGTCCCCATTGAGGTCCAATATTGAGTTTTCCACCCAAAGTTGACTTTTCCATCCAATTGGAGCATTTTTATCCCAAAATTCATCCCCATTGGCCAAAATGTTGGGTTTTGGTTTAACGGGGGGGTTTTAATCTCAAAATTTGTCCCATTGATGTTGAATCTTGACTTCTTCACCCAACATTGGCTTTTCCACACAACTGGGACTATTTTATCCCCAAAATTCATCCCCATTGACCAAAATGTTGGGTTTTGGTCCAACGGGGGCGTTTTTATCCTGAAATTTGTCCCCATTGAAGTCCAATATTGACTTTTTCACCCAACGTTTACTTTTCCATCCAATTGGAGCGTTTTTATCCCAAAACTCATCCCTGTTGAGATCCAACCTTGACTTTTCCATCCAGCGTTTTCTTTTCCACCCAATTAGAGCGTTTTTATCCCCAAATTCATCCCCATTGACCAAAGTCGTGGGTTTTGATCCAACGGGAGCGTTTTTATCCCAAAATTTGTCCTATTGATGTTGAACCTTGACTTTTCCACCCAACATTGCCCTTTCCACCCAACTGGGCCTTTTTACCCCAAATTCATCCCCATTGAGGTCCAACATTGACTTTTCCTTACAATTAGGGAGTTTTTACCCCAAAATTCTTCCCCATTGACCAAAATCTTAGGGTTTGGTCCAAAGCGAGCGTTTTTATCCCAAAATTTTTCCCTTTGACATTGAACTATGACTTTTCCACCCAACTGGGTGTTTTATCAAAAATCTGTCCCCTTAGCTGGGGCCCCAGGTTGGCTTTTCCACTAACTGGGCATTTTATTTCAAATCCATCCTCGTTGGTGTCGACGTTACTTTCACAATTGGGGCGTTTTTAATCCCCAAAATTCATCCCCCTTGACCAAAATGTTGGGTTTTGGTCCAACGGGGGCGTTTTTATCCTGAAATTTGTCCCCATTGAAGTCCAATATTGACTTTTTCACCCAACGTTGACTTTACCATCCAATTGGAGCGTTTTTATCCCAAAACTCATCCCTGTTGAGTTCCAACCTTGACTTTTCCATCCAGCGTTTTCTTTTTCACCCAACTGGAGCGTTTTTATCCCAAAATTCATCCCCATTGACCAAGTCTTGGGGTTTGGTCCAACGGGGGCGTTTTTATCCCAAAATTTGTCCCATTTATGTTGAACCTTGACTTTTCCACCCAACACTGACTTTTCCACCCAATTGGGGCATTTTTATCATGAATCCATCCTCATTGATGCCCGATGTTGACTTTTCTACCCAATTGGAGCATTTTTATCCCAAAATTCATCCCCATTGACCAAAGTCGTGGGTTTTGATCCAACGGGGGCGTTTTTATCCCAAAATTTGTCCCATTGATGTTGAACCTTGACTTTTCCACCCAACATTAGCTTTTCCACCCAACTGGGCCTTTTTACCCCAAATTCATCCCCATTGAGGTCCAACATTGACTTTTCCATACAATTAGGGAGTTTTTACCCCAAAATTCTTCCCCATTGACCAAAATCTTGGGGTTTGGTCCAAAGGGAGCGTTTTTATCCCGAAATTTGTCCCATTGATGTTGAATCATGACTTTTCCACCCAACTGGGTGTTTTTATCCAAAAATCCATCCCCCTTGAGGCCCAGCGTTGGCTTTTCCACCCAACTGGGCGTTTTTATTCCAAATCCATCCTCGTTGATGTCCGACGTTGACTTTTCTACCCAATTGGGGCGTTTTTATCCTAAAATGTGTCCCCATGGAAGTCCAATATTGGCTTTCCACCCAAAGTTGACTTTTCCGTCCAATTGGAGCGTTTTTATCCCAAAACTCATCCCTGTTGAGTTCCAACCTTGACTTTTCCATCCAATGTTGACTTTTTCACCCAATTGGGACGTTTTTATCCCAAAAATTCATCCCCATAGACCAAAATTTGGGGTTTGGTCCAACGGGGGCGTTTTTATCCTGAAATTTGTCCCCGTTGAGGTCCAACATTGACTTTTTCACCCAACATTGACTTTTCCGTCCAATTGGAGCGCTTTTATCCCACAACTCATCCCTGTTGAGTTCCAGCCTTGACTTTTCCATCCAACGCTGACTTTTTCACCCCATTGGGGTGCTTTTATCCCAAAATTCATCCCCATTCACCAAAATTTGGGTTTTGGTCCAACGGGGGCATTTTTATCGCCAAATTTGTCCCCATTGAGGTCCAATATTGACTTTTCTGCCCAACGTTGACTTTTCCATCCAATTGGAGCATTTTTATCCCAAAAATTCATCCCCATTGGCCAAAATGTTGGGTTTTGGTTTAACGGGGGGGTTTTAATCTCAAAATTTGTCCCATTGATGTTGAATCTTGACTTCTTCACCCAACATTGGCTTTTCCACACAACTGGGACTATTTTATCCCCAAAATTCATCCCCATTGACCAAAATGTTGGGTTTTGGTCCAACGGGGGCGTTCTTATCCTGAAATTTGTCCCCATTGAAGTCCAATCTTGACTTTTTCACCCAACGTTGACTTTTCCATCCAATTGGAGCGTTTTTATCCCAAAACTCATCCCTGTTGAGTTCCAACCTTGACTTTTCCATCCAGTGTTGACTTTTTCACCCAACTGGAGCGTTTTATCCCAAAATTCATCCCCATTGACCAAAGTCTTGGGGTTTGGTCCAACGGGGGCGTTTTTATCCCAAAATTTGTCCCATTGATGTTGAACCTTGGCTTTTTTGCCCAACACTGACTTTTCCACCCAATTGGGGCATTTTTATCATGAATCCATCCTCATTGATGCCCGATGTTGACTTTTCTACCCAATTGGAGCATTTTTATCCCCAAATTCATCCCCATTGGCCAAAGTCGTGGGTTTTGATCCAACGGGGGCGTTTTTATCCCAAAATTTTTCCCATTGATGTTGAACCTTGACTTTTCTACCCAACATTGGCTTTTCCACCTAACTGGGCCTTTTTACCCCAAATTCATCCCCATTGAGGTCCAACATTGACTTTTCCATACAATTAGGGAGTTTTTACCCCAAAATTCTTCCCTATTGACCAAAATCTTGGGGTTTGGTCCAAAGGGAGCGTTTTTATCCCGAAATTTGTCCCATTGATGTTGAATCTTGACTTTTCCACCCAACTGGGTTTTTTTATCCAAAAATCCATCCCCCTTGAGGCCCAGCGCTATTTTCCAAATCTAACTAAGTATTTTATTCCAAACCATCCTCGCTTGATGTCCTGACGTTGACTTTTCTACCCAATTAAGTGTTTTTAATCCAAAATTTGTCCCCACAGAAGTCCAATATTGGCTTTTCCACCCAAAAGTTGGACTCTTTTTCCGGGCCCAATTGAGCTTTTATCCCAAAACTCATCCCACGAAGTTCCAACCTTGACTTTTCCATCACTGTTGACTTTTCACCCAATTGGGGACGTTTTATCCCAAAATTTATCCCTCATTGACCAAAATGTTAGTTTGGTCCAACGGGGCGTTTTTATCCCAAAATTTGTCCCCGTTGAGGTCCAACATTGACTTTTTCAACCAACATTGACTTTTCCGTCCAATTGGAGCGATTTTATCCCACAACTCATCCCTGTTGAGTTCCAACCTTGACTTTTCCATCCAACGTTGACTTTTTCACCCCATTGGGGTGCTTTTATCCCAAAATTCATCCCCATTCACCAAAATTCGGGTTTTGGTCCAACGGGGGCATTTTTATCGCCAAATTTGTCCCCATTGAGGTCCAATATTGAGTTTTCCACCCAACGGTGACTTTTCTACCCAATTGGAGCATTTTTATCCCAAAATTCATCCCCATTGGCCAAAATGTTGGGTTTTGGTCCAACGGGGCTGCTATCTCCAAAATTTATCCCAGTTTGATGCTGAATCTTGACTCTTCACCCAACATTGGTTTTTCCACACAACTGGGACACAATTTTATCCCAAATGATCCCTACTGACCAAAATGTTGGGTTTTGGTCCAACGGGGCTTTTATCCTGAAATTTGTCCTCTACTAGTCCAATATTGACTTTTTCACCCAACGTTGACTTTTCCATCCAATTGGAGTGTTTTTCTCCCAAAACTCATCCCTGTTGAGTTCCAACCTTGACTTTTCCATCCAATGTTGACTTTTTCACTCAACTGGGGACGTTTTTATCCCAAAAATTCATCCCCATTGACCAAAATCTTGGGGTTTGGTCCAACGGGGGCGTTTTTATCCCAAAATTTGTCCCATTGTTGTTGAACATTGACTTTTCAGCCCAACACTGACTTTTCCACACAATTGGGGCATTTTTATCACAAATCCATCCTCATTGATGCCCGACGTTGACTTTTCCAACCAATTGGAGCGTTTTTATCCCAAAATTCATCTTCATTGACCAAAGTCGTGGGTTTTGATCCAACGGGGGCGTTTTATCCCAAAATTTGTCCCATTGATGTTGAACCTTGACTTTTCCACCCAACATTGGCTTTTCCACCCAACTGGGCCTTTTTACCCCAAATTCATCCCCATTGAGGTCCAACATTGACTTTTCCATACAATTAGGGAGTTTTTACACAAAAATTCTTCCCCATTGACAAAAATCTTGGGGTTTGGTCCAAAGGGAGCGTTTTTATCCCAAAATTTGTCCCATTGATGTTGAATCTTGACTTTTCCACCCAACTGGGTGTTTTTATCCAAAAATCCATCCCCTTTGAGGCCCAGCGTTGGCTTTTCCACCCAACTGGGCATTTTTATTCCAAATCCATCCTCGTTGATGTTCGACGTTGACTTTTCTACCCAATTGGGGCGTTTTTATCCTAAAATTTGTCCCCATGGAAGTCCAATATTGGCTTTTCCACCCAAAGTTGACTTTTTCGTCCAATTGGAGCGTTTTTATCCCAAAACTCACCCCTGTCGAGTTGCAACCTTGACTTTTCCATCCAACGTTGACTTTCTCACCCGACTGGGGCATTTTTATCCTGTACCATCCCCATTGACCAAAATGTTGGGGTTTGGTCCAACGAGGGCGTTTTTATCCCAAAATTTGTCCCCATTGAGGTCCAATATTGGCTTTTCCAACCAATGTTGAATCTTCCGTCCAATTGGAGCGCTTTTATCCCAAAACTCATCCCTGTTGAGTTCCAAACTTGACTTTTCCATCCAACGTTGACTTTTTCACCCAATTGGGGCGTTTTCATCCCAAAATTCACCCCCATTGACCAAAATCTTGGGTTTTGGTAGGATGGGGGCGTTTTTATCCTAAAATTTGTCCCCATTGAGGTCCAATATTGAGTTTTCCACCCAACGGTGACTTTTCCATCCAATTGGAGCATTTTTATCCCAAAATTCATCCCCATTGGCCAAAATGTTGGGTTTTGGTTCAACGGGGGCGTTTTTATCTCAAAATTTGTCCCATTGATGTTGAATCTTGACTTCTTCACCCAACATTGGCTTTTCCACACAACTGGGACAATTTTATCCCTAAAATTATCCCTATATTGACCAAAAATGTTGGGTTTTGGGTCCAATGGGGGCGTTTTTTATCCTGAAATTTGTCCCCATTGGAAGTCCAATATTGACTTCTTTTCACCCAACGTTGACTTCTTTCCATCCAATTGGAGCTTTTATCCCAAAAACTCATCCCTGCTGAGATCCAAACCTTGACTTTTCCATCCAGAGAGTTGTTCTTTTCCAAATTCCAATTAGGGAGTTTTTACCCCAAAATTCTTCCCCATTGACCAAAATCTTGGGGTTTGGTCCAAAGGGAGCATTTTTATCCCGAAATTTGTCCCATTGATGTTGAACCTTGACTTTTCCACCCAACATTGGCTTTTCCACCCAACTGGGCCTTTTACCCCACCATCCCCATTGAGGTCCAACATTGACTTTTCCATACAATTAAGCAGTTTTTACCCCAAAATTCTTCCCCATTGACCAAAATCTTGGGGTTTGGTCCAAAGGGAGCATTTTTATCCCGAAATTTGTCCCATTGATGTTGAATCTTGACTTTTCCACCCAACTGGGTGTTTTTATCCAAAAAATCCATCTCCCTTGAGGCCCAGCGTTGGCTTTTCAACCCAACTGGGCATTTTTATTCCAAATCCATCCTCGTTGATGTCCGACGTTGACTTTTCTACCCAATTGGGGCGTTTTTATCCTAAAATTTGTCCCCATGGAAGTCCAATAATGGCTTTTCCACCCCAAAAGTTGACTTTTCCGTCCAATTGGAGCGTTTTTATCCCAAAACTCATCCCTGTCGAGTTCCAACCTTGACTTTTCCATCCCAACATTGACTTTTCCGTCCAATTGGGGTGGTTTTATCCCAAAATTTATCCCCATTGACCAAAATGTTGGGGTTTGGTCCAACGGGGGCGTTTTTATCCCAAAATTTGTCCCCGTTGAGGTCCAACCTTGACTTTTTCACCCAACATTGACTTTTCCGTCCAATTGGAGCGCTTTTATCCCACAACTCATCCCTGTTGAGTTCCAACATTGACTTTTCCATCCAACGTTGACTTTTTCACCCCATTGGGGTGCTTTTATCCCAAAATTCATTCCCATTCAACAAAATTTGGGTTTTGGTCCATCGGGGGCGTTTTTATCTCAAAATTTGACCCATTGATGTTGAATCTTGACTTCTTCACCCAACATTGGCTTTTCCACACAACTGGGACAATTTTATCCCAAAAATTCATCCCCATTGACCAAAATGTTGGGTTTTGGTCCAACGGGGGCGTTTTTATCCTGAAATTTGTCCCCATTGAAGTTCAATATTGACTTTTTCACCCAACGTTGACTTTACCATCCAATTGGAGCGTTTTTATCCCAAAACTCATCCCTGTTGAGTTCCAACCTTGACTTTTCCATCCAGCGTTTTCTTTTTCACCCAACTGGAGCGTTTTTATCCCAAAATTAATCCCCATTGCCCAAGTCTTGGGGTTTGGTCCAACGGGGGCGTTTTTATCCCAAGATTTGTCCCATTTATGTTGAACCGTGACTTTTCCGCCCAACACTGACTTTTCCACCCAATTGGGGCATTTTTATCATGAATCCATCCTCATTGATGCCCGATGTTGACTTTTCTACCCAATTGGAGCATTTTTACCCCCAAATTCATCCCCATTGACCAATGTCGTGGGTTTTGATCTACGGGGGCGTTTTTATCCCAAAATTTGTCCCATTGATGTTGAACCTTTACTTTTCCACCCAACATTGGCTTTTCCACCCAACTGGGCCTTTTTACCCCAAATTCATCCCCATTGAGGTCCAACATTGACTTTTCCATACAATTAGGGAGTTTTAACCCCAAAATTCTTACCTATTGACCAAAATCTTGGGGTTTGGTCCAAAGGGAGCGTTTTTATCCCGAAATTTGTCCTATTGATGTTGAATCTTGACTTTTCCACCCAACTGGTTGTTTTTATCCAAAAATCCATCCCCCTTGAGGCCCAGCGTTGGCTTTTCCACCCAACTGGGCATTTTTATTCCAAATCCATCCTCGTTGATGTCCGACGTTGAATTTTCTACCCAATTCGGGCGTTTTTATCCTAAAATTTGTCCCCATGGAAGTCCAATATTGGCTTTTCCACCCAACGTTGACTTTTCCGTCCAATTGGAGCGTTTTTATCCCAAAACTCATCCCTGTCGAGTTCCAACCTTGACTTTTCCATCCAATGTTGACTTTGTCACCCAATTGGGACGTTTTTATCCCAAAAATTCATCCCCATTGACCAAAATGTTGGGGTTTGGTCCAACGGGGGCGTTTTTATCCCGAAATTTGTCCCCGTTGAGGTCCAACATTGACTTTTTCACCCAACATTGACTTTTCCGTCCAATTGAAGCGCTTTTATCCCAAAACTCATCCCTGTTGAGTTCCAACCTTGACTTTTCCATCCAACGTTGACTTTTTCACCCCATTGGGGTGCTTTTATCCCAAAATTCATCCCCATTCACCAAAATTCGGGTTTTGGTCCAACGGGGGCATTTTTATCGCCAAATTTGGCCCCATTGAGGTCCAATATTGAGTTTTCCACCCAACGGTGACTTTTCCATCCAATTGGAGCATTTTTATCCCAAAATTCATCCCCATTGGCCAAAATGTTGGTTTTTGGTCCAACGGGGGCGTTTTTATCTCAAAATTTGTCCCATTGATGTTGAATCTTGACTTCTTCACCCAACATTGGCTTTTCCACACAACTGGGACAATTTTATCCCAAAAATTTTTCCCCATTGACCAAAATGTTAGGTTTTGGTCCAACGGGGGCGTTCTTATCCTGAAATTTGTCCACATTGAAGTCCAATATTGACTTTTTCACCCAACGTTGACTTTACCATCCAATTGGAGCGTTTTTATCCCAAAACTCATCCCTGTTGAGTTCCAACCCTGACTTTTCCATCCAGCGTTTTCTTTTTCACCCAACTGGAGCGTTTTTATCCCAAAATTCATCCCCATTGACCAAAGTCTTGGGGTTTGGTCCAACGGGGGCGTTTTTATCCCAAGATTTGTCCCATTTATGTTGAACCTTGACTTTTCTGCCCAACACTGACTTTTCCACCCAATTGGGGCATTTTTATCATGAATCCATCCTCATTGATGCCCGACGTTGACTTTTCTACCCAATTGGAGCATTTTTATCCCCAAATTCATCCCCATTGACCAAAGTCGTGGGTTTTGATCCAACGGGAGCGTTTTTATCCCAAAATTTGTCCCATTGATGTTGAACCTTGACTTTTCCACCCAACTGGGTGTTTTTATCCAAAAATCCATCCCCTTGAGGCCCAGCGTTGCTTTTCCACCCAACTGGGCATTTTTATTCCAAATCCATCCTCGTTGATGTCCGACGTTGACTTTCTACCCAATGGGGCGTTTCTATCCCAAAAATTTGTCCCCATTGAAGTCCAATATTGGCTTTTCACCCAAAGTGACTTTTTCCGTCCAATTGGAGCGTTTTTTATCCCAAAACTCATCCTGTCGACTTCCAACCTTGACTTTTCCATCCAATGTTGACTTTTTCACCCAATTGGGACGTTTTTATCCCAAAAATTCACCCCATTGACCAAAATAGTGGGGTTTGGTCCAACGGGGGCTTTTTTATCCCAAAATTTGTCCCCGTTGCGGTGCAACATTGACTTTTTCACCCAACATTGACTTTTCCATCCAATTGGAGCGCTTTTATCCCAAAACTCATCCCTGTTGAGTTCCAACCTTGACTTTTCCATCCAACGTTGAATTTTTCACCCCATTGGGGTGCTTTTATCCCAAAATTCATCCCCATTCACCAAAATTTGGGTTTTGGTCCAACGGGGGCATTTTTATCGCCAAATTTGTCCCCATTGAGGTCCAATACTGAGTTTTCCACCCAACGGTGACTTATGTATTCAATTGGAGCATTTTTATCCCAAAATTCATCCCCATTGGCCAAAATGTTTGGTTTTGGTTCAACGGGGGCGTTTTTATCTCAAAATTTGTCCCATTGGTGTTGAATCTTGACTTCTTCACCCAACATTGGCTTTTCCACACAACTAGGACAATTTTATCTCCAAAATTCATCCCCATTGACCAAAATGTTGGGTATTGGTCCAACGGGGGCGTTCTTATCCTGAAATTTGTCCACATTGAAGTCCAATATTGACTTTTTCACCCAACGTTGACTTTTCCATCCAATTGGAGCGTTTTTATCCCAAAACTCATCCCTGTTGAGTTCCAACCTTGACTTTTCCATCCAGCGTTGACTTTTTCACCCAACTGGAGCGTTTTTATCCCAAAAATTCATCCCCATTGACCAAAGTCTTGGGGTTTGGTCCAACGGGGGCGTTTTTATCCCAAAATTTGTCCCATTGATGTTGAACATTGACTTTTCCGCCCAACACTGACTTTTCCACCCAATTGGGGCATTTTTATCATGAATCCATCCTCATTGATGCCCGACGTTGACTTTTCTACCCAATTGGAGCATTTTTATCCCCAAATTCATCCCCATTGACCAAAGTCGTGGGTTTTGATCCAACGGGGGCGTTTTTATCCCAAAATTTGTCCCATTGATGTTGAACCTTGACTTTTCCACCCAACATTGGCTTTTCCACCCAACTGGGCCTTTTTACCCCAAATTCATCCCCATTGAGGTCCAACATTGACTTTTCCATACAATTAGGGAGTTTTTACCCCAAAATTCTTCCCCATTGACCAAAATCTTGGGGTTTGGTCGAAAGGGAGCTTTTTTATCCCAAAATTTGACCCATTGATGTTGAATCTTGACTTTTCAACCCAACTGGGTGTTTTTATCCAAAAATCCATCCCCCTTGAGGCCCAGCGTTGTCTTTTCCACCCAACTGGGCATTTTTATTCCAAATCCATCCTCGTTGATGTCCGACGTTGACTTTTCTACCCAATTGGGGCGTTTTTATCCTAAAATTTGTCCCCATTGAAGTCCAATATTGTCTTCTCCACCCAAAGTTGACTTTTCCGGGCCCAATTGGGGCGCTTTTATCCCAAAACTCATCCCTGTCGAGTTCCAACCTTGACTTTTCCATCCAACGTTGACTTTTTCACCCAATTGGGACGTTTTTATCCCAAAAATTCATCCCCATTGACGAAAAAATGTTGGGGTTTGGTCCAACGTGGGGCGTTTTTATCCCAAAATTTGTCCCCATTGAAGTCCAATATTGGGTTTTCCACCCAATGTTGACTTTTCCGTCCAATTGGAGCGCTTTTATCGCAAAACTCATCCCTGTTGAGATCCAACCTTGACTTTTCCATCCAACGTTGACTTTTTTACCCAAATGGAGCGTTTTTTTCTCAAAATTCATCCCCATTGACCAAAATCTTGGGGTTTGGTCCAACGGGGGCGTTTTTATCTCAAAATTTGTCCCCATTCACCAAAATGTCGGGTTTTGGTCTAACGGGGGCATTTTTATCCCAAAATTTGTCCCATTGATGTTGAACGTTGACTTCTTCACCCAACATTGGCTTTTCAAACAACTGGGGCATTTTTATCCCAAAAATTCATCCCCATTGACCAAAATGTTGGGGTTTGGTCCAACGGGGCGCTTTTATCCTGAAATTTGTCCCCATTGAAGTCCAATATTGACTTTTTCACCCAACGTTGACTTTTCCGTCCAATTGGAGCGTTTTTATCTTAAAACTCATCCCTGTTGAGATCCAACCTTGACTTTTCCATCCAGCGTTGACTTTTTCACCCAACTGGAGCGTTTTCATCCCAAAATTCATCCCCATTGACCTAAGTCTTGGGGTTTGGTCCAACGGGGGCGTTTTTATCCCGAAAATTTTTCCCATTGACATTGAACATTGACTTTTCCACCCAACATTGGCTTTCCCACCCAACTCGGTCTTTTTACCCAAAAGTCATCCTTGTTGATTTCCAACCTTGACTTTTCTACCCAACTGGAGCATTTTTACCCCAAAATTCTTCCCCATTGACCAAAGTCTTGGGGTTTGGTCCAACAGGGGCATTATTATCCCAAAATTTTTCCCCATTGAAGTCCAATATTGAGTTTTCCACCCAATATTGACTTTTCCTTCCAATTGGAGCATTTTTATCCCAAAATTCATCCCCATTGACCAAAATGTTGGGGTTTGGTCCAACGGGGGCGTTTTTATCCCGAAATTTGTCCCCATTGAGGTCTAATATGTGCTTTTCCACCCAATGTTGAATTTTCAGTCCAATTGGAGCGCTTTTATCCCAAAACTCATCCCTGTTGAGTTCCAACCTTGACTTTTCCATCCAACGTTGACTTTTTCTCCCAATGGGGGCGTTTTCATCCCAAAATTCACCCCCATTGACCAAAATCTTGGGTTTTGGTAGGATGGGGGCGTTTTTGTCCTAAAATTTGTCCCCATTGAGGTCCAATATTGAGTTTCCACCCAACGTTGACTTTTCCATCCAATTGGAGCGTTTTTATCCCAAAATTCATCCCTGTTGAGATCCAACCTTGACTTTTCCATCCAACGCTGACTCTTTTCACCCAAATGGAGCGCTTTTTATTCTGCACCATCCCCATTGACCAAAATGTTGGGGTTTGGTCCAACGGGGGCGTTTTTATCCCGAAATTTGTCCCCATTGAGGTCCATTACTGGCTTTTCCACCCAATGTTGAATTTTCCGTCCAATTGGAGCGCTTTTATCCCAAAACTCATCCCTGTTGAGTTCCAACCTTGACTTTTCCATCCAACGTTGACTTTTTCACCCAATTGGGGTGTTTTCATCCCAAAATTCACCCCCATTGATCAAAATCTTGGGTTTTGGTAAGATGGGGATTTTTATCGTAAAATTTGTCCCCATTGAGGTCCAATATTGAGTATTCCACCCAACGTTGACTTTTCCGTCCAATTGGAGCGTTTTTATCCCAAAACTCATCCCTGTTGAGATCCAACCTTGACTTTTCCATCCAACGTTGACTTTTTCACCCAAATGGAGCGTTTTTATCCCAAAATTCATCCCCATTGACCAAAATCTTGGGGTTTGGTCCAACGGGGGCGTTTTATCTCAAAATTTGTCCCATTGATGTTGAACATTGACTTTTCCACCCAACACTGACTTTTCCACCCAATTGGGGCATTTTTATCACAAATCCATCCTCATTGATGCTCAACTTTGACTTTTCTACCCAAATGGAGCATTTTTATCCCAAAATTCATCCCCATTGGCCAAAGTCGTGGGTTTTGACCCAACGGGGGCGTTTTTATCCCAAAATTTGTCCCATTGATGTTGAACCTTGACTTTTCCACCCAACATTGGCTTTTCCACCCAACTGGGCCTTTTTACCCCCAATTCATCCCCATTGAGGTCCAACATTGACTTTTCCATACAATTAGGGAGTTTTACCCCAAAATTCTTCCCCATTGACCAAAATCTTGGGGTTTGGTCCAAAGGGAGCGTTTTTATCCCGAAATTTGTCCCATTGATGTTGAATCTTGACTTTTCAACCCAACTGGGTGTTTTTATCCAAAAATCCATCCCCCTTGAGGCCCAGTGTTGTCTTTTCCACCCAACTGGGCATTTTTATTCCAAATCCATCCTCGTTGATGTCCGACGTTGACTTTTCTACCCAATTGGGGCGTTTTTATCCTAAAATTTGTCCTCATGGAAGTCCAATATTGGCTTTTCCACCCAAAGTTGACTTTTCCGTCCAATTGGAGCGTTTTTATCCCAAAACTCATCCCTGTTGAGATCCAACTTTGACTTTTCCATCCAACATTGACTTTTTTACCCAAATGGAGCGTTTTTATCTCAAAATTCATCCCCATTGACCAAAATCTTGGGGTTTGGTCCAACGGGGCTATCTCAAAAATTTGTCCCATTGATGTTGAACATTGACTTTTCCACCCAACACTGACTTTTCCACCCAATTGGGGCATTTTTATCACAAATCCATCTCATTGAAGCCCACGTTGACTTTTCTGTCTACAATTGACATTTTATCCCAAAAATTATCTCTCATTGACCAAACTCTGGGTTTGTCCAACAGGGGCTTTATTAAAATTTGGTCCTTCATTCACCCAAAATGTTGGGTTTTGGTCTAATCAAGCATTTTTATCCCAAAATTTATTCCATTGATGTTGAACCTTGACTTCTTCACCCAACATTGGCTTTTCACAATAACTGGGGCATTTTTATCCTAAAATTCATCCCCATTGACCAAAATAAGCTGGGCTTTGGGTCCACCGCTTTTATCCTGAAATTTGTCCCCATTGAAGTCCTAATACTGATTCACCCAACGTTGACTTTTCCGTCCAATTGGAGCATTTTTATCTTAAAACTCATCCCTGTTGAGATCCAACCTTGACTTTTCCATCCAGCGTTGACTTTTTCACCCAACTGGAGCGTTTTTATCCCAAAATTCATCCCCATTGACCTAAGTCTTGGGGTTTGGTCCAACGGGAGCGTTTTTATCGCGAAATTTTTCCCATTGACATTGAACATTGACTTTTCCACCAAACATTGGCTTTCCCACCCAACTGGGCCTTTTTACCCAAAATTCATCCTTGTTGATTTCCAACCTTGACTTTTCTACCCAACTGGAGCATTTTTACCCCAAAATTCTTCCCCATTGACCAAAGTCTTGGGGTTTGGTCCAACAGGGGCATTTTTATCCCAAAATTTTTCCCCATTGAAGTCCAATATTGAATTTTCCACCCAATGTTGACTTTTCCTTCCAATTAGAGCATTTTTATCCTAAAATTCATCCCCTTTGACCAAAATGTTGGGGTTTGGTCCAACGGGGGCGTTTTTATCCCGAAATTTGTCCCCATTGAGGTCTAATATTGGCTTTTCCACCCAATGTTGAATTTTCAGTCCAATTGGAGCGCTTTTATCCCAAAACTCATCCCTGTTGAGTTCCAACCTTGACTTTTCCATCCAACATTGACTTTTTCACCCAACTGGAGCGTTTTTATCCCAAAATTCATCCCCATTGAACAAAATCTTGGGGTTTGGTCCAACGGGGGCGTTTTTATCCCGAAATTTTTCCCATTGACATTGAACATTGACTTTTCCACCCAACATTGGCTTTCCCACCCAACTGGGCCTTTTTACCCAAAAGTCATCCTTGTTGATTTCCAACCTTGACTTTTCTACCCAATTGGAGCATTTTTCCCCAAAATTCTTCCTCATTGACCAAAGTCTTGGGGTTTGGTCCAACAGGGGCATTTTTATCCCAAAATTTTTCCCCCTTGAAGTCCAATATTGAGTTTTCCACCCAATGTTGACTTTTCCGACCAATTGGAGCATTTTTATCCCAAAATTCATCCCCATTGACCAAAATGTTGGGGTTTGGTCCAACGGGGGCGTTTTTATCCCGAAATTTGTCCCCATTGAGGTCTAATATTGGCTTTTCCACCCAAGGTTGAATTTTCCGTCCAATTGGAGCGCTTTTATCCCAAAACTCATCCCTGTTGAGTTCCAACCTTGACTTTTCCATCCAACGTTGACTTTTTCTCCCAATTGGGCGTTTTCATCCCAAAATTCACCCCCATTGACCAAAATCTTGGGTTTTGGTAGGATGGGGGCGTTTTTATCCTAAAATTTGTCCCCATTGAGGTCCAATATTGAGTTTTCCACCCAACGTTGACTTTTCCATCCAATTGGAGCGTTTTTATCCCAAAACTCATCCCTGTGAGATCCAACCTTACTTCCATTCCACGTTGACTTTTTCACCCAAATGGAGCGTTTTTATCTCAAAATTCATCCCCATTGACCAAAATGTTGGGGTTTGGTCCAACGGGGGCGTTTTTATCCCAAAATTTGTCCCCATTGAGGTCCATTACTGGCTTTTCCACCCAATGTTGAATTTTCCGTCCAATTGGAGCGCTTTTATCCCAAAACTCATCCCTGTTGAGTTCCAACCTTGACTTTTCCATCCAACGTTGACTTTTTCACCCAATTAGGGTGTTTTCATCCCAAAATTCACACCCATTGATCAAAATCTTGGGTTTTGGTAGGATGGGGGCGTTTTTATCGTAAAATTTGTCCCCATTGAGGTCCAATATTGAGTTTTCCACCCAACGTTGACTTTTCCATCCAATTGGAGTGTTTTTATCCCAAAACTCATCCCCATTGACCAAAATCTTGGGGTTTGGTCCAACGGGGGCGTTTTTATCTAAAAATTTGTCCCATTGATGTTGAACATTGACCTTTCCACCCAACACTGACTTTTCCACCCAATTGGGGCATTTTTATCACAAATCCATCCTCATTGATACCCAACTTTGACTTTTCTACCCAAATGGAGCATTTTTATCCCAAAATTCATCCCCATTGGCCAAAGTCGTGGGTTTTGATCCAACGGGGGCGTTTTTATCCCAAAATTTGTCCCATTGATGTTGAACCTTGACTTTTCCACCCAACATTGGCTTTTCCACCCAACTGGGCCTTTTCACCCCAAATTCATCCCCATTGAGGTCCAACATTGACTTTTCCATACAATTAGGGATTTTTTACCCCAAAATTCTTCCCCATTGACCAAAATCTTGGGGTTTGGTCCAAAGGGAGCGTTTTATCCCGAAATTTGTCCCATTGATGTTGAATCTTGACTTTTCCACCCAACTGGGTGTTTTTATCCAAAAATCCATCCCCCTTGAGGCCCAGCGTTGTCTTTTCCAACCAACTGGGCATTTTTATTCCAAATCCATTCTCGTTGATGTCCGACGTTGACTTTTCTACCCAATTGGGGCGTTTTTATCCCAAAATTTGTCCCCATTGACCAAAGTCTTGGGGTTTGGTCCAACAGGGGCATGTTTATCCCAATATTTGTCCCCGTTGAAGCCCAATATTGAGTTTTCCACCCACTGTTGACTTTTCTGTCCAATTGGAGGATTTTGATCTCAAAATTCATCCCCATTGACCAAAATGTTGGGGTTTGGTCCAACGGGGGCGTTTATCCAAAATTTAGTCCCCATGAGTCTCAATATGCTTTTCCACCCCAATGTCAATTTTCCGTCCCAATTGGAGACGCTTTTATCCCAAAACTCATCCCTGTTGCAGCAGTCCAACCTGGACTTTCCATCCAACTTGACTTTTTCCACCCAATTGGGCGTTTCATCCAAAATTTACACCCCCATTACCAAAATCTTGGTTTGTAGGATGGTTGCGTTTTATTCCTAAAAATTTCCCCCCATTGAGCTCCAATATTGAGTTTTCCACCAACGTTGACTTTCTCCATCCATTGGAGTGTTTTTATCCCAAAACTCATCCCTGTTGAGATCGTACCCTGACTTTTCCATCCAACGTTGACTTTTTCACCCAAATGGAGCGTTTTTATCTCAAAATTCATTCCCATTGACCAAAATCTTGAGGTTTGGTCTAACGGGGGCGTTTATCTAGAAATTTGTCCCCATTGAGGTCCAATATTGAGTTTTCCACCCAATGTTGAATTTTCCGTCCAATTGGAGCGTTTTTATCCCAAAACTCATCCCTGTTGAGATCCAACCTTGACTTTTCATCCAGCGTTGACTTTTTCACCCAACTGGGCATTATTTCACCAAATCCTCCTCATAACTTAACCTTGCCTTTTTAACCCAACTGGGGCGTTTTTATCCCAAAATTCTTCCCCATTGACCAAAGTCATGGGTTTTGATCCAACGGCGGCGTTTTTGTTCCAAAATTTGTCCCATTGATGTTGAACCTTGACTTTTCCAGCCAACATTGGCTTTTCCACCCAACTGGGCCTTTTTACCCCAAATTCATCCCCATTGAGGTCCAACATTGACTTTCCCATACAATTAGGCAGTTTTTACCCCCAAATTCTTCCCCATTGACCAAAATCTTGGGGTTTGGTCCAAAGCGAGCGTTTTTATCCCGAATTTTGTCCCATTTATGTTGAATCTTGACTTTTCCACCCAACTGGGTGTTTTTATCCAAAAATCCATCCCCCTTGAGGCCCAGCGTTGGCTTTTCCACCCAACTGGGCATTTTTATTCCAAATCCATCCTCGTTGATGTCCGACGTTGATTTTTCTACCCAATTGGGGAGTTTTTATCCTAAAATTTGTCCCCATTGAAGTCCAATATCGACTTTATCCACCCAAAGTGACTTTTCCGTCCAATGGAGCGTTTATTATCCAAAACTCATCCCTGTTGAGATCCAACCTTGACTTTTCCATCCAGCGTTGACTTTTTCACCCAAATGGAGCGTTTTTTATCCCAAAATTCATCCCCATTGACCAAAATCTTGGGGTTTGGTCCAACGGGGGCGTTTTATCTCAAAATTTGTCCCATTGATGTTGAACATTGAATTTTCCACCCAACACTGACTTTTCCACCCAATTGGGGCATTTTTATCACAAATCCATCCTCATTGAAGCCCGACTTTTACTTTTCTACCCAATTGGAGCATTTTTATCCCAAAAATTCATCCCCATTGACCAAACTCTCCGGGTTTAGTCCAACAGGGGGCGTTTTTATTTCAAAATTTGTCCCCATTCACCAAAATGTTTGGTTTTGGTCTAACGGGGGCATTTTTATCCTGAAATTTGTCCCCATTGAAGTCCAATATTTTGTTTTCCACCCAACGTTGACTTTTCCATCCAATTGGAGCGTTTTTATCCCAAAAATTCATCCCCATTGGCCAAAATCTTGGGGTTTGGTCCAACGGGGGCGTTTTTATCCCAAAATTTGTCCCATTGATGTTGAACCTTGACTTTTCCATCCAACATTAGCTTTTCCACACAACTGCGGCATTTTTATCCCAAAAATTCATCCCCATTGACCAAAATGTTGGGGTTTGGTCCAACGGGGCGTTTTTATCCTGAAATTTGTCCCCATTGAAGTCCAATATTGACTTTTTCACCCAACGTTGACTTTTCCATCCAATTGGAACGTTTTTATCTTAAAACTCATCCCTGTTGAGATCCAACCTTGACTTTTCCATCCAGCGTTGACTTTTTCACCCAACTGGAGCGTTTTTATCCCAAAATTCATCCCCATTGACCTAAGTCTTGGGGTTTGGTCCAATGGGGGCGTTTTTATCCCGAAATTTTTCCCATTGACATTGAACATTGACTTTTCCACCCAACATTGGCTTTCCCACCCAATTGGGCCTTTTTACCCAAAATTCATCCTTGTTGATTTCCGACCTTGTATTTTCTACACAACTGGAGCATTTTTACCCCAAAATTCTTCCCCATTGACCAAAGTCTTGGGGTTTGGTCAAACAGGGGCATTTTTATCCCAAAATTTTTCCCCATTGAAGTCCAATATTGAGTTTTCCACCCAATGTTGACTATTCCCTCCAATTGGGGTGTTTTTATCCCAAAAAGTCATCCCCATTGGCCAAAATGTTGGGGTTTGGTCCAACGGGGGCGTTTTTATCCCGAAATTTGTCCCCGTTGAAGTCCAATATTGAGTTTTCCATCCAATGTTTACTTTTCCATCCAATTGGAGCGTTTTTATCTCAAAATTCATCCCCATTGACCAAAATCTTGGGGTTTGGTCCAACGGGGGCGTTTTTATCTCAAAATTTGTCCCATTGATGTTGAACATTGACCTTTCCACCCAACACTGAATTTTCCACCCAACTGGGGCATTTTTATCACAAATCCATCCTTATTGATGCCCAACTTTGACTTTTCTACCCAAATGGAGCGTTTTTATCCCAAAATTCATCTTCATTGACCAAAGTCGTGGGTTTTGACCCAACGGGGGCGTTTTTATCCCAAAATTTGTCCCATTGATGTTGGGCATGACTTTTCCACCTTGGTAGGCTTTTCCACCCAACTGGGCCTTTTTACCCCAAATTCATCCCCATTGAGGTCCAACATTGACTTTTCCATACAATTAGGCAGTTTTTACCCCAAAATTCTTCCCCATTGACCAAAATCTTGGGGGTTGGTCCAAAGGGATCGTTTTTATCCCGAAATTTGTCCCATTGATGTTGAATCTTGACTTTTCCACCCAACTGGGTGTTTTTATCCAAAAATCCATCCCCCTTGAGGCCCAGTGTTGTCTTTTCCACCCAACTGGGCATTTTTATTCAAAATCCATCCTCGTTGATGTACGACGTTGACTTTTCTACCCAATTGGGGTGTTTTTATCCTAAAATGTGTCCCCATGGAAGCCCAATATTGGCTTTTCCACCCAACGTTGACTTTTCCGTCCAATTGGAGCGTTTTTATCCCAAAACTCATCCCTGTTGAGATCCAACCTTGACTTTTCCATCCAACGTTTACTTTTTTACCCAAATGGAGCGTTTTTATCTTAAAATTAACCCCCATTGACCAAAATCTTGGGGTTTGGTCCAACGGGGGCGTTTTTATCTCAAAATTTGTCCCATTGATGTTGAACAGTGACCTTTCCACCCAACACTGACTTTTCCACCCAATTGGGGCATTTTTATCACAAATCCATCCTCATTGATGCCCAACTTTGACTTTTCTACCCAATTGGAGCGTTTTTATCCCAAAATTCATCTTAATTGACCAAAGTCGTGGGTTTTGATCCAACGGGGGCGTTTTTATCCCAAAATTTGTCCCATTGATGGTGAACCTTGACTTTTCCACCCAACTTGTTGGCTTTTCCACCCAACTGGGCCTTTTTACCCCAAATTCATCCCCATTGAGGTCCAACATTGACTTTTCCATACAATTAGGGAGTTTTACCCCAAGTTCTTCCCCATTGACCAACGTCGTTGGTTTTGATACAACGGGGGTGTTTTTATCCCAAAGTTTGTCCCATTGATTTTGAATCTTGACTTTTCCGCCCAACTGGGTGTTTTTATCCAAAAATCCATCCCCCTTGAGGCCCAGCGTTGGCTTTTCCACCCAACTGGGCATTTTTATTTCAAATCCATCCTCGTTGATGTCCGACGTTGACTTTTCTACCCAATTGGGGCGTTTTTATCCTAAAATTTGTCCCCATGGAAGTCCAATATTGGCTTTTTCCACCCAAGAAAGTTGACTTTTCCGTCCAAAGGGTGGAGCGTTTTTATCCCAAAACTCATCCCTGTTGAGATCAACACTTGACTTTTCCATCCAACGTTGACTTTTCACTCCAATTGGGACGTTTTATCCCAAAATTCACCCCATTGACAAACTCTTCCGGTTTGGTCCAAGCGAAAGCGGTTTTATCTCAAAATTTGTCCCCGTTGATGTTCTATATTGACTTTTTCACCCAACGTTGACTTTTCTGTCCAATTGGAGCGTTTTTATCTCAAAACGCATCCCTGTTGAGATCCAACCTTGACTTTTCCATCCAACGTTGACTTTTTCACCCAAATGGAGCGTTTTTATCTCAAAATTCATCCGCATTAACTAAATGTTGGGGTTTGGTCCAATGGGGGCGTTTTTATCCCAAAATTTGTCCCCATTGAGGTCCAATACTGGCTTTTCCACCCAATGTTGAATTTTCCGTCCAATTGGAGCGTTTTTATCCCAAAACTCATCCCTGTTGAGATCCAACCTTGACTTTTCCATCCAACGTTGACTTTTTCACCCAATTGGGGCGTTTTCATCCCAAAATTCACCTTCATTGACCAAAATCTTGGGCTTTGGTAGGATGGGGGCGTTTTTATCCTAAAATTTGTCCCCATTGAGGTCCAATATTGAGTTTTCCACCCAACGTTTTCTTTTCCATCCAATTGGAGCGTTTTTATCCCAAAATTCATCCCCATTGACCAAACTCTTCCGGTTTGGTCCAACGGGGGTGTTTTTATCCCAAAATTTGTCCCCATTGAAGTCCAATATTGACTTTTTCACCCAACGTTGACTTTTCCATCCAATTGGAGCGTTTTTATCTTAAAACTCATCGCTGTTGAGATCCAACCTTGACTTTTCCATCCAGCGTTGACTTTTTCACCCAACTGGAGCGTTTTTATCCCAAAATTCATCCCCATTGACCTAAGTCTTGGGGTTTGGTCCAACGGGGGCGTTTTGATCCCGAAATTTTTCCCATTGACATTGAGCATTGACTTTTCCACCCAACATTGGCTTTCCCACCCAATTCGGCCTTTTTACCCAAAATTCATCCTTGTTGATTTCCAACCTTGACTTTTCTACCCAATTGGAGCATTTTTACCCTAAAATTCTTCCCCATTGAACAAAGTCTTGGGGTTTGGTCCAACAGGGGCATTTTTATCCCAAAATTTTTCCCCATTGAAGACCAATATTGAGTTTTCCACCCAATGTTGACTTTTCCGTCCAATTGGAGCATTTTTATCCCAAAAATTCATCCCCATTGACAAGAATGTTCGGTTTTGGACCAACGAGGGCGTTTTTATCCCAAAATTTGACCCATTGATGTTGAACATTGACTTTTTCTCCCAACATTGACTTTTCCATTCAATTGGGGCGGTTTTATCCCAAAATTCATCCCCATTGACCAAAACGTTAGGGTTTGGTCCAACGAAGAACGTTTTTATCCCAAAATTTGTCCCCATTGAAGTCCAATATTGGACTTTTTCACCCAACGTTGACTTTTCCATCCAATTGGAGCGTTTTTATCTTAAAACTCATCGCTGTTGAGATCCAACCTTGACTTTTCCATCCAAGCGTTGACTTTTTCACCCAACTGGAGCGTTTTTATCCCAAAATTCATCCCCATTGACCTAAGTCTTGGGGTTTGGTCCAATGGGGGCGTTTTTATCCCGAAATTTTTCCCATTGACATTGAACATTGACTTTTCCACCCAACATTGGCTTTCCCACCCAATTCGGCCTTTTTACCCAAAAGTCATCCTTGTTGAGTTCCAGCCTTGACTTTTCTACCCAATTGGAGCATTTTTACCCCAAAATTCTTCACCATTGACCAAAGTCTTGGGGTTTGGTCCAACAGGGGCATTTTTATCCCAAAATTTTTCCCCATTGAAGTCCAATATTGAGTTTTCCACCCAATGTTGACTTTTCCGTCCAATTGGAGCATTTTTATCCCAAAAATTCATCCCCATTGACAAGAATGTTCGGTTTTGGACCAACGAGGGCGTTTTTATCCCAAAATTTGACCCATTGATGTTGAACATTGACTTTTTCTCCCAACATTGACTTTTCCATTCAATTGGGGCGGTTTTATCCCAAAATTCATCCCCATTGACCAAAACGTTAGGGTTTGGTCCAACGGGGGCGTTTTTATCCTGAAATTTTTCCCCATTGAGGTTCAATATTGGCTTTTCCACCCAATGTTGAATTTTCCGTCCAGTTGGAGCGCTTTTATCCCAAAACTCATCCCTGTTGAGTTCCAACCTTGACTTTTCCATCCACCGTTGACTTTTTCACCCAATTGGTGCGTTTTCATCCCAAAATTCACCCCCATTGACCAAAATCTTGGATTTTGGTCCAACGGGGGCGTTTTTATCCTAAAATTTGTCCCCATTGAGGTCCAATATTGAGTTTTCCACCCAACGTTGACTTTTCCATCCAATTGGAGCGTTTTTATCCCAAAACTCATCCCTGTTGAGATCCAACCTTGACTTTTCCATCCAACGTTGACTTTTTCACCCAACTGGAACGTTTTTATCTCAAAATTCATCCCCATTGACCAAAATCTTGGGGTTTGGTCCAACGGGGGCGTTTTTATCCCAAAATTTGTCCCCGTTGAGGTCCAATATTGACTTTTTCACCCAATGTTGACTTTTCCGTCCAATTGGGGCGTTTTTATCCCAAAACTCATCCCTGTTGAGATCCAACCTTGACTTTTCCATCCAGCGTTGACTTTTTCACCCAACTGCAGCGTTTTTATCCCAAAATTCATCCCCATTGACCTAAGTCTTGGGGTTTGGTCCAACGGGGGCGTTTTTATCCTGAAATTTTTCCCATTGACATTGAACATTGGCTTTTCCACCAAACATTGGCTTTCCCACCCAACTCGGCCTTTTACCCCAAAACTCATCCTTGTTTAGTTCCAGCCTTGACTTTTCTACCCAATTGGAACATTTTTACCCCAAAATTCTTCCCCATTGACCAAAATCTTGGGGTTTGGTCCAACAGGGGCATTTTATCCCAAAATTTTCTCCTTCAAGTCCAATGTGGGTTTTCCACCCAATGGTGACTTTTCCGTCAATTGGACATTTTATCCCAAATTCATCCCCATTGACCAAAAGATATTTGGGGTTTTACGGTCAACAGGGGGCGTTTTATCCGAAAATTTTGTCCCCATTGAGGTCTAATGTTGGCTTTTCCACCCAATGTTAGATTTTCCGTCAATTGGAGCCTTTTATCCCAAAACTCATCCTGGTAGGTTCAACCTTGACTTTTTCCATCCAACGTTGACTTTTTCGCAATTAGGGCGTTTTTTCATCCCAAAATTCACCCCATTGACCGTCTTGGGTTTTGTAGGATGGGGGCGTTTTTGTCCTAAAATTTGTCCCCATTGAGGTCCAATATTGAGTTTTCCACCCAACGTTGACTTTTTCACCCAAATGGAGCGTTTTTATCCCAAAATTCATCCCCATTGACCAAAATCTTGGGGTTTGGATCCAACGGGGGCGTTTTTATCTCAAAATTTGTCCCATTGATGTTGAACATTGACCTTTCCACCCAACACTGACTTTTCCGTCCAATTGGGGAATTTTTATCACAAATCCATCCTCATTGATGCCCAACTTTGACTTTTCTACCCAACTGGAGCGTTTTTATCCCAAAATTCATCCCCATTGACCAAAGTCTTAGGGTTTGGTCCAACGGGGGCGTTTTTATCCCGAAATTTTTCCCATTGACATTGAACATTGACTTTTCCACCCAACATTGGCTTTCCCACCCAACTGGGCCTTTTACCCCAAAAGTCATCCTTGTTGAGTTCCAGCCTTGACTTTTCTACCCAATTGGAGCATTTTTACCCCAAAATTCTTCCCCATTGACCAAAGTCTTGGGGTTTGGTCCAACGGGGGCGTTTTTATCCTAAAATTTTTCCCCCTTGAAGTCCAATATTGAGTTTTCCACCCAATGTTGACTTTTCCGTCCAATTGGAGCATTTTTATCCCAAAATTCATCCCCATTGTCCAAAATGTTGGGGTTTTGTCCAACGAGGGCGTTTTTATCCCAAAATTTGTCCCCATTGAGGTCCAATATTGGCTTTTCCACCCAATGTTGAATTTTCTGTCCAATTGGAGCGCTTTTATCCCAAAACTCATCCCTGTTGAGTTCCAACCTTGACTTTTCCATCCAACGTTGACTTTTTCACCCAATTGGGGCGTTTTCATCCCAAAATTCACCCCCATTGACCAAAATCTTGGGTTTTTGTAGGATGGGGGCGTTTTTATCCTAAAATTTGTCCCCATTGAGGTCCAATATTGAGTTTTCCACCCAACGTTGTCTTTTCCATCCAATTGGAGCGTTTTTATCCCAAAATTCATCCCCATTGACCAAACTCTTCCGGTTTGGTCCAACGGGGGCGTTTTTATCCCAAAATTTATCCCCGTTGAGGTCCAATATTGACTTTTTCACCCAACGTTTACTTTTCCATCCAATTGGGGCGTTTTTATCCCAAAACTCATCCCTGTTGAGATCCAACCTTGATTTTTCCATCCAGCGTTGACTTTTTCACCCAATTGGAGCATTTTTACCCCAAAATTCTTCCCCATTGAACAAAGTCTTGGGGTTTGGTCCAACGGGGCGTTTTTTTATCCAAATTTTCCCCTTTGAAGTTCCAAATATTAGTTTCCACCCCAATGTTGTCTTTTCATCCAATTGGAGCGTTTTATCCCAAAATCATCCCCATTGACCAAAATCTTGGGGTTTGGTCCAAAGGGAGCGTTTTTATCCAGAAATTTGTCCCATTGATGTTGAACAGTTACCTTCCACCCACACTGACTGTTTCCACCCAATCTGGGGCATTTTTATCAACAAATCCATCTCATAACTTGAACGGTGACTTTTGCTACCAATTGGGAGCATTTTTATCCCAAAATTCATCCCCATGACCAAAGTCGTCGGGTTTTGATCCAACGGCTGGCGTTTTATCCCAAAATTTGTCCCATTGATGTGAACCTTGACTTTTCCACCCAACATTGGCTTTTCCACCCAACTGGGCCTTTTTACCCCAAATTCATCCCCATTGAGGTCCAACATTGACTTTTCCATACAATTAGGAGTTTTACCCCAAAATTCTTCCCCATTGACCAAAATCTTGGGGTTTGGTCCAAAGGGAGCGTTTTTATCCCGAAATTTGTCCCATTGATGTTGAATCTTGACTTTACCACCCAACTGGGTGTTTTTATCCAAAAATCCATCCCCCTTGAGGCCCAGCGTTGTCTTTTCCACCCAACTGGGCATTTTTATTCCAAATGCATCCTCGTTGATGTCCGACGTTGACTTTTCTACCCAATTGGAGCGTTTTTATCCTAAAATTTGTCCCCATTGAAGTCCAATATTGGCTTTTCCACCCAAAGTTGACTTTTCCGTCCAATTGGAGCGTTTTTATCCCAAAACTCATCCCTGTTGAGATCCAACCTTGACTTTTCCATCCAACGTTGACTTTTTCACCCAATTGGGGCGTTTTCATCCCAAAATTCACCCCCATTGACCAAAATCTTGGATTTTGGTCCAACGGGGGCGTTTTTATCCTAAAATTTGTCCCCATTGAGGTCCAATATTGAGTTGTCCACCCAACGTTGACTTTTCCATCCAATTGGAGCGTTTTTATCCCAAAATTCATCCCCATTGACCAAAATCTTGGGGTTTGGTCCAACGGGGGCGTTTTTATCTCAAAATTTGTCCCATTGATGTTGAACATTGTCCTTTCCACCCAACACTGACTTTTCCATCCAATTGGGGCATTTTTATCACAAATCCATCCTCATTGATGCCCAACTTTGACTTTTCTACGCAAATGGAGCGTTTTTATCCCAAAATTCATCCCCATTGACCAAAGTCGTGGGTTTTGATCCCACGGGGGCGTTTTTATCCCAAAATTTGTCCCATTGATGTTGAACCTTGACTTTTCCACATAACATTGCCTTTTCCACCCAACTGGGCCTTTTTACCCCAAATTCATCCCCATTGAGGTCCAACATTGACTTTTCCATACAATTAGGGAGTTTTTACCCCAAAATTCTTCCCCATTGACCAAAATCTTGGGGTTTGGTCCAAAGGGAGCGTTTTTATCCCGAAATTTGTCCCATTGATGTTGAATCTTGACTTTTCCACCCAACTGGGTGTTTTTATCCAAAAATCCATCCCCCTTGAGGCCCAGCGTTGGCTTTTCCACCCAACTGGGCATTTTTATTCCAAATCCATCCTCGTTGATGTCCGACGTTGACTTTTCTACCCAATTGGGGCGTTTTTATCCTAAAATTTGTCCCCATTGAAGTCCAATATTGGCTTTTCCACCCAAAGTTGACTTTTCCGTCCAATTGGAGCGTTTTTATCCCAAACTCATCCCTGTTGAGATCCAACCTTGACTTTTCCATCCAACGTTGACTTTTCCATCCAATTGGAGCGTTTTTATCTCAAAATTCATTCCCATTGACCAAAATCTTGGGGTTTGGTCCAACGGGGGCGTTTTTATCTCAAAATTTGTCCCATTGATGTTGAACATTGACCTTTCCACCCAACACTGACTTTTCCACCCAATTGGGGCATTTTTATCACAAATCCATCCTCATTGATGCCCAACTTTGACTTTTCTACCCAAATGGAGCGTTTTTATCCCAAAATTCATCCCCATTGACCAAAGTCGTGGGTTTTGATCCAACGGGGGCGTTTTTATCCCAAAATTTGTCCCATTGATGTTGAACCTTGACTTTTCCACCCAACATTGGCTTTTCCACCCAACTGGGCCTTTTTACCCCAAATTCATCCCCATTGAGGTCCAACATTGACTTTTCCATACAATTAGGGAGTTTTTACCCCAAAATTCTTCCCCATTGACCAAAATCTTGGGGTTTGGTCCAAAGGGAGCGTTTTTATCCCGAAATTTGTCCCATTGATGTTGAATCTTGACTTTTCCACCCAACTGGGTGTTTTTATCCAAAAATCCATCCCCCTTGAGGCCCAGCGTTGGCTTTTCCACCCAACTGGGCATTTTTATTCCAAATCCATCCTCGTTGATGTCCGACGTTGACTTTTCTACCCAATTGGGGCGTTTTTATCCTAAAATTTGTCCCCATTGAAGTCCAATATTGGCTTTTCCACCCAAAGTTGACTTTTCCGTCCAATTGGAGCGTTTTTATCCCAAAACTCATCCCTGTTGAGATCCAACCTTGACTTTTCCATCCAACGTTGACTTTTTCACCCAATTGGGACGTTTTTATCCCAAAAATTCACCCCCATAGACCAAACTCTTCCGGTTTGGTCCAACGGGGGCGTTTTTATCCCAAAATTTGTCCCCGTTGAGGTCCAATATTGACTTTTTCACCCAACGTTGACTTTTCCGTCCAATTGGAGCGTTTTTATCCCAAAACTCATCCCTGTTGAGATCCAACCTTGACTTTTTCCATCCAGCGTTGACTTTTTCACCCAATGGAGCGTTTTTATCCCAAAATTCATCCCCATTGACCTAAGTCTTGGGGTTTGGTCCAACGGGGGCGTTTTTATCCCGAAATTTTTCCCATTGACATTGAACATTGACTTTTTCACCCAACATTGGCTTTCCCACCCAACTCGGCCTTTTTACCCAAAATTCATCCTTGTTGATTTCCAACCTTGACTTTTCTACCCA
Source organism: Eopsaltria australis (assembly GCA_034509425.1). Lineage (NCBI taxonomy): Eukaryota > Metazoa > Chordata > Aves > Passeriformes > Petroicidae > Eopsaltria > Eopsaltria australis. The sequence continues at coordinate 55,632 of JAVTVJ010002753.1, forward strand.
ACTGGAGCATTTTTACCCCAAAATTCATCCCCATTGACCAAAGTCTTGGGGTTTGGTCCAACAGGGGCATTTTTATCCCAAAATTTTTCTCCCTTCAAGTCCAATATTGAGTTTTCCACCCAATGTTGACTTTTCCGTCCAATTGGAGCATTTTTATCCCAAAATTCATCCCCATTGACCAAAATGTTGGGGTTTGGTCAGACGGGGGCGTTTTTATCCCGAAATTTGTCCCCATTGAGGTCCAATATTGGCTTTTCCAACCAATGTTGAATCTTCCGTCCAATTGGAGCGCTTTTATCCCAAAACTCATCCCTGTTGAGTTCCAACCTTGACTTTTCCATCCAACGTTGACTTTTTCACCCAATTGGGGCGGTTTCATCCCAAAATTCAACCCCATTGACCAAAATCTTGGGTTTTGGTAGGATGGAGGCGTTTTTATCCTAAAATTTGTCCCCATTGAGGTCCAATATTGAGTTTTCCACCCAACGTTGACTTTTCCATCCAATTGGAGCGTTTTTATCCCAAAATTCATCCCCATTGACCAAAATCTTGGGGTTTGGTCCAACGGGGGCGTTTTTATCTCAAAATTTGTCCCATTGATGTTGAACATTGACCTTTCCACCCAACACTGACTTTTCCGTCCAATTGGGGAATTTTTATCACAAATCCATCCTCATTGATGCCCAACTTTAACTTTTCTACCCAACTGGAGCGTTTTTATCCCAAAATTCATCCCCATTGACCAAAGTCTTGGGGTTTGGTCCAACGGGGGCGTTTTTATCCCGAAATTTTTCCCATTGACATTGAACATTGACTTTTCCACCCAACATTGGCTTTCCCACCCAACTGGGCCTTTTACCCAAAAAGTCATCCTTGTTGAGTTCCAGCCTTGACTTTTCTACCCAATTGGAGCATTTTTACCCCAAAATTCTTCCCCATTGAACAAAGTCTTGGGGTTTGGTCCAACGGGGGCGTTTTTATCCCAAAATTTTTCCCCCTTGAAGTCCAATATTGAGTTTTCCACCCAATGTGACTTTTCCGTCCAATTGGAAGCATTTTTTACGTCCCAAAAATTCATCGCAGTAAATGCTTCAATGCAGCGGGTATTTGTCCAATGGGGGGTTATTTACTCCTAAAATGTCCCCATTGAGCGTCCAATATTGGCTTTTCCACCAATGTTGAATTTTCCGTCCAATTGGAGCGTTTTTATCCGAAAACTCATCCCTGTTGAGATCCAACCTTGACTTTTCCATCCAACGTTGACTTTTTCACCCAATTGGGGCGTTTTCATCCCAAAATTCTTCCCCATTGACCAAAATCTTGGGTTTTGATAGGATGGGGGCGTTTTTATCCTAAAATTTGTCCCCATTGAGGTCCAATATTGAGTTTTCCACCCAACGTTGTCTTTTCCATCCAATTGGAGCGTTTTTATCTCAAAATTCATCCCCATTGACCAAACTCTTCCGGTTTGGTCCAACGGGGGCGTTTTTATCCCAAAATTTATCCCCGTTGAGGTCCAATATTGACTTTTTCGCCCAACGTTGACTTTTCCATCTAATTGGGGCGTTTTTATCCCAAAACTCATCCCTGTTGAGATCCAACCTTGATTTTTCCATCCAGCGTTGACTTTTTCACCCAATTGGAGCATTTTTACCCCAAAATTCTTCCCCATTGAACAAAGTCTTGGGGTTTGGTCCAACGGGGGCGTTTTTATCCCAAAATTTTTCCCCTTGAAGTCCAATATTGAGTTTTCCACCCAATGTTGACTTTTCCGTCCAATTGGAGCATTTTTATCCGAAAATTCATCCCCATTGACCAAAATCTTGGGGTTTGGTCCAACGGGGGCGTTTTTATCTCAAAATTTGTCCCATTGATGTTGAACATTGACCTTTCCACCCAACACTGACTTTTCCACCCAATTGGGGTATTTTTATCACAAATCCATCCTCATTGATGCCCAACTTTGACTTTTCTACCCAATTGGAGCGTTTTTATCCCAAAATTCATCTTCATTGACCAAAGTCTTGGGGTTTGGTCCAACGGGGGCGTTTTTATCCCGAAATTTTTCCCATTGACATTGAACATTGACTTTTCCACCAAACATTGGCTTTCCCACCCAACTGGGCCTTTTACCCCAAAACTCATCCTTGTTTAGTTCCAGCCTTGACTTTTCTACCCAATTGGAACATTTTTACCCAAAAATTCTTCCCCATTGACCAAAATCTTGGGGTTTGGTCCAAAGGGAGCGTTTTTATCCCGAAATTTGTCCCATTGATGTTGAATCTTGACTTTTCCACCCAACTGGGTGTTTTTATCCAAAATCCATCCCCCTTGAGGCCCAGCGTTGGCTTTTCCACCCAACTGGGCATTTTTATTCCAAATCCATCCTCGTTGATGTCCGACGTTGACTTTTCTACCCAATTGGGGCGTTTTTATCCTAAAATTTGTCCCCGTTGAGGTCTAATATTGACTTTTCCACCCAAAGTTGACTTTTCCGTCCAATTGGAGCGTTTTTATCCCAAAACTCATCCCTTTTGAGATCCAACCTTGACTTTTCCATCCAGCGTTGACTTTTTCACGCAACTGGAGCGTTTTTATCCCAAAATTTGTCCCCATTGACCAAAATCTTGGGGTTTGGTCCAACGGGGGCGTTTTTATCTCAAAATTTGTCCCATTGATGTTGAACATTGAATTTTCCACCCAACACTGACTTTTCCACCCAATTGGGGCATTTTTATCACAAATCCATCCTCATTTAAGCTTGACGTTGACTTTTCTACCCAATTGGAGCATTTTTATCCCAAAAATTCATCCCCATTGATCAAACTCTCCGGGTTTGGTCCAACAGGCGGCGTTTTTATTTCAAAATTTGTCCCCATTCACCAAAATGTTTGGTTTTGGTCTAACGGGGGCATTTTTATCCTGAAATTTGTCCCCATTGAGGTCCAATATTTTGTTTTTCACCCAACGTTGACTTTTCCATCCAATTGGAGCGTTTTTATCCCAAAAATTCATCCCCATTGGCCAAAATGTTGGGGTTTGGTCCAACGGGGCGTTTTTATCCTGAAATTTGTCCCCGTTGAGGTCCAATATTGACTTTTTCACCCAACGTTGACTTTTCCGTCCAATTGGAGCGTTTTTATCCGAAAACTCATCCCTGTTGAGATCCAACCTTGACTTTTCCATCCAGCGTTGACTTTTTCACCCAACTGGAGCGTTTTCATCCATAAATTCATCCCCATTGACCTAAGTCTTGGGGTTTGGTCCAACGGGGGCGTTTTTATCCCGAAATTTTTCCCATTGACATTGAACATTGACTTTTCCACCCAACATTGGCTTTCCCACCCAACTGGGCCTTTTTCCCAAAGAGTCATCCTTGTTGAGTTCCAACCTTGACTTTTCTACCCAACTGGAGCATTTTTACCCCAAAATTCTTCCCCATTGACCAAAATCTTGGGGTTTGGTCCAAAGGGAGCGTTTTTATCCCGAAATTTGTCCCATTGATGTTGAATCTTGACTTTTCCACCCAACTGGGTGTTTTTATCCAAAAATCCATCCTCCTTGAGGCCCAGCGTTGTCTTTTCCACCCAACTGGGCATTTTTATTCCAAATCCATCCTCGTTGATGTCCGACGTTGACTTTTCTACAAAATTGGGGCGTTTTTATCCTAAAATTTGTCCCCATTGAAGTCCAATATTGGCTTTTCCACCCAATGTTGACTTTTCCGTCCAATTGGAGCATTTTCATCACAAAATTCATCCCCATTGACCAAAATTTTGGGGTTTGGTCCAACGGGGGCATTTTTATCCCAAAATTCGTCCCCATTGAGGTCTAATATTGGCTTTTCCACCCAATGTTGAATTTTCCGTCCAATTGGAGCGCTTTTACGGTCTGCGAGGAATCTTAATCCATGCGGAATTTCAGCATGCGGCTGTCAACTGCCAGATATGTGGCCTTCGATACAAACAATGGCGCTTTTCCAAGTGAAAGAAAACTCAGTCCCCCAGATGCATGATGCCAGTTTTTAGGAGGCATTTAGCCCTACAATTGCAGCCAGAGTTCTAGTTGATGGCAGCTTGGGTCTGGGAAGGATCTTTATACGTGTGGTATTTCAGGTGGCGCCCGGGAGCACAGTGCCTTAGAGCCGGGACACA
>JAVTVJ010002754.1:0-70773 GCA_034509425.1 Eopsaltria australis
TCCCCTTTCTTTCTTCTCTCCTTTTCCCCCTTTTCCCCTTCCCCCTTTTCCCTGCCTCTCCCTTCCTGCAGGGAGGCACCAGACACCTCTGGAATCTCTCCAAGCTCACAGGGAAGGACTTTGCTTTTCCTGAGCCCGGCTTTACGAGCTCGGAGAGGCTCCGGCCCTTTTCCCAACAGCTTCTCCAGATTCCAGCTGAGTCCCTTCGGATTCCCTGCAGGAAAAAAACAACTGTGGGCTGGAATTCCAGGTGTGTGCAGGAGGAGTTTGTGGCTCTTGGGGGGGCTGATGATGAGAAACAAAACCCCTCCCAACAACATTTTTAAGGTTTTAATCACTTCCCCGTGGCCAGGATGCAGCACAGGAATCACCTCATGCGCGCACAGGGAATCATTCCATGGCTTTTAGGGGATTTTTCCCATCTTTGACCCAGCCCAAACTCACAGGACAGAATTGGGTCCCACACTGAGCAGCCCCCAGTGTCCGGTTTCCCCTTGGATCCCGATCCCCTCGCCTCTGGTGTTCCTTAGATCTTCATTCCTTGATTTTCTCCTGGAGGAGATGTCTCCAACCCTGCCACAGGCAGAGGCTGGGCTGGATTTGCATCCCCTGGGAAGAAGCTCCAGCTCCCTTCTCCCGGGGCAAAGGGGAACAAACCTGGCTAAAGTCACATAAAAACATTTAAACCTGGTCTGGAGTCCAGCACCGCCACTCCCCAGCCTAAAAAGGGGAACAAACCTGGCTAAAATCACATAAAAACATTTTAAACCTGCTCTGGTGTCCAGCACTGCCACTCCCCAGCCCTAAAAAGAGGAACAAACCTGGCTAAAGTCACATAGAAACATTTTAAACCTGGTCTGGAGTCCAGCACTGCCACTCCCCAGCCTAAAAAGAGGAACAAACCTGGCTAAAGTCACATAAAAACATTTTAAACCTGGTCTGGAGTCCAGCACTGCCACTCCCCAGCCTAAAAAGAGGAACAAACCTGGCTAAAGTCACATAAAAACATTTTAAACCTGGTCTGGTTTCCAACAGTGAGAGATCCTGGGAAGTCTGAGCTGGGGAGGGCAAAATCTCCTGGGAATCTCAACTGGGGAGGGGGAAATCCGCTGGGAAGGGCAAAATCTGGGAATCTCAGCTGGGGAGGGCAAAATCTGGGAAATCTCATCTGGGGAGGTTGAAATGTCCTGGGAATCTCAATTGGGGAGGGTGAAATCACCTTGGAATCTCATCTGGGGAGCCCAAAATCTCCTGGGAATCTTAACGGGAGGGTGAAATCTGCTGGGAATTTCATCTGGAGAGGGTGAAATCTCCTGGGAAATCTCATCTGGAGAGGGCAAAATCTCCTGGGAAATCTAAACTGGGGAGGGTGAAATCTGGGAATCTCATCTGGGGAGGGCAAAATCTCCTGGGAATCCCATCTGGAGAGGGCAAAATCTCCTGGGAAATCTCAACTGGAGAGGGCAAAATCTGGGAAATCTCATCTGGGGAGCCCAAAATCTCCTGGGAATCTCATGTGGAGAGGGCGAAATCTGATCTGGGGAGAGCAAAATATCCTGGGAAATCTCAACTGGGGAGGGCAAAATCTGGGAAATCTCATCTGGGGAGGGTGAAATCTGGGAATCTCATCTGGAGAGGGCGGAATCTGATCTGGGGAGAGCAAAATCTCCTGGAAATCTCAACTGGGGAGGGCAAAATCTGGGAAATCTCATCTGGGGAGGGTGAAATTTGGGAATCTCATCTGGGGAGTGCAAAATCTCCTGGGAATCTCATCTGGAGAGGGCAAAATCTGGGAAATTTCATCTGGAGAGGGCAAAATCTCGTCTGGGGAGAGCAAAATATCATCTGGGGAGGGTGAAATCTGGGAAATCTCCTCTGGAGAGGGCAAAATCTCCTGGGAAATCTCATCTGGAGAGGGTGAAATCTGGGAAATCTCATCTGGGGAGCCCAAAATCTCCTGGGAATCTCATCTGGGGAGGTTGGAATCTCCTGGGAATCTCCTCTCGGAGGCTCGCGGCTCCTCCACCCCTTTCCCGAGCGGTTTGCGAGGCCCCGCGGGTGGCACCGAGCGCCTTCGGGTCCCTTTGGTGGCACTTGGGGACGCGCCACCACCTCAGAGCGCCCGGACTAAACCCAGCCTAAACAGGCGAGCCTGGGGAGTTCCCAAACTCCGCCTCGGGGAGGGATTTGAGGAGCTCCGCTCGCTGCCCGCCAGGAATGTGGGGTGGGGGCAGAGTTCGGGTGTGGAGAGGGGGAATGCGGGAGCTGATAAAGGATCTGCCCCGGCCGCATTCCCGCCTGGAATGCCGGCCGGGAGCGAAGGGGCTGGGAGGGAATTCGCTGATTGATTCCCATCCAGATCCGGCTGGGATTCACTGATTGATTCCCATCCAGATCCGGCTGGGATTCACTGATTCCCAACCCAAATCCTGCAGGGATTCCACTGATTCCCACCCAAATCCAGCTGGGATTCACTGATTCCCACCCAAATCCTGCTGGGGATTCACTGATTCCCATCCAAATCCGGCTGGGATTCACTGATTGAAAACCCAGCTGGAATTTCACTGATTCCCACTCCAAATCCGGCTGGAATTCACTGATTCCCATTCCAAATCCTGCTGGGATTCCACTGATTCCCATCCAGATCCTCCTGGAATTCACTGATTCCCATCCAGATCCTCCTGGAATTCACTGATTCCCATCCAGATCCGGCTGGGATTCACTGATTCCCATCCAAATCCGGCTGGAATTCACTGATTCCCATCCAGATCCGGCTGGGATTCACTGATTCCCATCCAGATCCGGCTGGGATTCACTGATTCCCATCCAAATCCGGCTGGAATTTCTCTGATTCCCAACCCAAATCCTGCTGGGATCTCACTGATTCCCACTCCAAATCCTGCTGGGATTCACTGATTCCCATCCAGATCCGGCTGGGATTCACTGATTCCCATCCAGATCCTGCTGGGATCTCACTGATTCCCACTCCAAATCCTGCTGGGATTCCACTGATTCCCATTCCAAAACCAGCTGGAATTTCTCTGATTCCAAACCCAGCTGGAATTTCACTGATTCCCATCCAAATCCGGCTGGAATTTCACTGATTCCCATTCCAAACCCGGCTGGAATTCACTGATTCCCACTCCAAATCCTGCTGGGATTTCACTGATTCCAACCCAAACCCAGCTGGAATTCCACTGATTCCAAACCCAGCTGGAATTTCACTGATCCCACTTGAAACCCAGCCCTATCAGCTGGAATTCCACCTATTCCCATCCAAACCCAGCCGGAATTCCACCTATTCCCCATCCAAGCTTCTCTTCATTCTATCCCCAAAACAAACCAGGAACGGGAGCTCTGATCTCCCAAAAAGTCCAGTCCCAACCTCCCGTTCCCTCCCACGCCTTCAGCACCGGATTTCCCACCCCTCAGCCAATTCCCAACCTTTTTTTTTGGGAAGGAATCACTCCAAAAACCCCACGAGGACCATCCCCATTTTTTATCCAGCTCCCTCTCGGTGGCCATTCCCGCTTTTTGGTGGCCCCCAGCTCTTCCAGGGCTGAGATTTCTCCTGCTGTGCCTTTTTTTTTTCCATGGAAAACCCACCCATTCCGGTGCTTCCAAGGGTCACATTCCTGCCTGGGGATGTTTTTGTGGATGAAATCAGCGCCTGCTCGGCTGCCAAGCGCAATCCGAGCTCCCAGGGTTGCCTGGGCCACGGAATCGTTCCTCTTTTTTTTGGGAAAAAACTCCGTGTTTGTGACAGAATTGCTGGGGGAGGCAGAGCCGAGCTGGGAGCCTGGCGCGTGATCCCGGGAAAAGCTGGGAGAGGAGCAGATGGGAATTCTGCAGGGAGGTGCCTGGGGTGGGGGATCTGCGGCTGCTGGAGCACAGAGTTCCTTCCTAAATTCCTTCCTTCCTAAATCCCTAAATTCCTCCCTAAATTCCTTCCTTCCTTCCTTTCAAAATTCCTTCCAAAATTCCTTCCTTCCTAAATTCCAAAATTCCTTCCTAAATTCCCAAATTCCTTCCTAAATTCCTTCCTTCCTAAATTCCTTCCATCCTAAATTCCTAAATTCCAATATTCCTTCCTTCCAAAATTCCCAAATTCCTTCCTAAATTCCTTCCAAAATTCCTTCCAAAATTCCTTCCAAAATTCCTTCCCTCCTAAATTCCTTCTTAAATTCCTAAATTCCTCCCTTCCTAAATTCCTTCCTTCCAAAATTCCTTCCATCCTAAATTCCTTCCTTCCTAAATTCCTCCTTAAATTCCTAAAATCCTTCAAAAATTCCTTCAAAAATTCCTTCAAAAATTCCTTCCCTCCTAAATTCCTAAATTCCTTCCCTCCTGAATTCCTTCTTAAATTCCTAAATTCCTTCTCTCCAAAATTCCTTCCAAAATTCCTTCCAAAATTCCTTCCTTCCTTCCAAAATTCCTTCCTAAATTCCAAAATTCCTTCCTAAATTCCTTCCATCCTAAATTCCTTCCTTCCAAAATTCCCAAATTCCCTCCTAAATTCCCAAATTCCTTCCTAAATTCCTTCCTAAATTCCTCCTTAAATTCCTTCCAGAATTCCTTCCTAAATTCCTCCTTAAATTCCTTCCAAAATTCCTTCCTAAATTCCAAAACTCCTTCCCTCCTAAATTCCTAAATTCCTTCCTTCCTGAATTCCTTCTTAAATTCCTAAATTCCTTCCCTCCAAAATTCCCTTTTTCAGGAGCATTTTTTCAGGAAGAAAACTCCTTTTTTTCAGGAAGAAAACTCCATTTTCCAAGAGCATTTTTCAGGTAAAAAACCTCCTTTTTCAGGGGCATTTTTTGGGAGGAAAGCTCATTTTTTCAGGAAGAAAACTCCCTTTTTTTCTGGAAGAAAACTCCATTTTTTTCAGGAGCATTTTTCAGGTAAAAAACTTTTTTTTCAGGAAGAAAACTCCATTTTCCAGGAGCATTTTTCAGGCAAAAAAACTCCTTTTTCAGGGGCATTTTTTGGGAGGAAAACTCATTTTTTCATCAGGGCTCTTCTGGAAGAAAATTCCTTTTTTCAGAAATGTTTTTCAGGAAGAAAACTCCATTTCCCAGGAGCATTTTTCAGGAGGCAAACTCCCTTTTTTTCTGGAAGAAAACTCCCTTTTTTCAGGAGCATTTTTCAGGTAGAAAACTCCTTTTTTCATCAGAGCTCTTTTGGAAGAAAATTCCTTTTTTCAGAAGCATTTTTCAGGAAGAAAACTCCTTTTTCAGGAGCGTTTTTCAGGAGGAAAACTCCCTTTTTCAGGAGAGCTCTTCTGGAAGAAAACTCCTTTTTCAGGACCATTTTTCAGGAAAAAAATTCCCTTTTTCAGGAGCATTTTTCAGGAGGAAAACTCCTTTTTTCAGGAGCATTTTTCAGGTAAAAAACTCTTTTTTTTTCAGGAAGAAAACTCTGTTTTTTCAGGAGCATTTTTCAGGCAGAAAACTCCTTTTTCAGGGGCATCTTTCAGGAAGAAAATTCCTTTTTCAGGAAGAAAACTCCATTTTCCAGGAGCGTTTTTCAGGAAGAAAATTCCTTTTTCAGGACCATTTTTCTGGAGGAAAACTGCTTATTTCAGGAGCGTTTTTCAGGCAAAAAACCTCCCTTTTCAGGGGCATTTTTCAGGTAGAAAACTCTGTTTTCAGGGGTATTTTTCGGGAAGAAAATTCCCTTTTTCAGGAGAGCTCTTCTGGAAGAAAACTCCTTTTTTCAGGAGCGTTTTTCAGGAAGAAAACTCTGTTTTCAGGAGCATTTTTCAGGAAGAAAGCTCCTTTTTTCAGGAAGAAAACTCCATTTTCCAAGAGCATTTTTCAGGTAAAAAACTCCTTTTTCAGGGGCATTTTTTGGGAGGAAAGCTCATTTTTGCAGGAAGAAAACTATTTTTTTTCAGGAGCATTTTTCAGGAGGAAAACTCCTTTTTTCATCAGAGCTCTTCTGGAAGAAAATTCCTTTTTTCAGAAGTGTTTTTCAGGTAGAAAACTCCTTTTTCAGGAGCATTTTTCAGGAGGAAAGCTCATTTTTTCAGGAAGAAAACTCCATTTTTCAGGAGCATTTTTCAGGAAGAAAATTCCCTTTTTCAGGAGAGCTCTTCTGGAAGAAAACTCCTTTTTTGGGAGTATTTTTCAGGTAGAAAACTCCTTTTTCAGGAGCATTTTTCAGGAGGAAAGCTCCTTTTTTCAGGAAGAAAACTCCATTTTCCAGGAGTGTTTTTCAGGCAAAAAACTCCTTTTTCAGGGGCATTTTTCGGGAGGAGAACTCATTTTTTCAGGAAGAAAACTCCCTTTTTTTCTGGAAGAAAACTCCATTTTCCAGGAGCATTTTTCAGGTAAAAAAACTTTTTTTTCAGGAGGATTTTTCAGGTAGAAAACTCTGTTTTCAGGGGTATTTTTCGGGAAGAAAATTCCCTTTTTCAGGAGAGCTCTTCTGGAAGAAAACTCCTTTTTCAGGAGCACTTTTCAGGAGGAAAACTCCTTTGTTTTAGGAGGAAAACTCCTTTTTTCAGGAGCATTTTTCAGGTAAAAAACTCTTTTTTTTCAGGAAGAAAACTCGGTTTTTTCAGGAGCATTTTTCCATGAAGCAAACTCCTTTTTCCATGAAGCAAACTCCTTTTTCCCAGGAAGAAGCCTCCTTTTCCCTGCCGTAAACCAAGCCCTGAGCGGATCTCCCAGCTCGGGGCCCCCGGGGCGCTTTGGGCTCAGCTCAGAGAGGGAACCCCCACATCCAGGAGGGAATTTCTGCCTCTTCCCTGCAATTCCCCCCTGAGAAACCCCACAAAAATCCCCTGTGGCTGCTCCAAAACCCTCATTCATTTCTTCTCCGTTTCCCCTTGCCCTGCTCGTCCCTCCAGGAGCTGGGCCGAGCTTTAAGCCCGGCTTTAAGGGGCGCTTTAAACCCGCTGGGTTTCTGCCGTTCCGGTCACGTCGGCGCTCGGTGGTGGCACTTTGGGGACCGGGGGGTGGCTTTGGGGTGCCCTTTGGGGTCACCTCCATCCCGGCGTGTCCACAGCCGCGTCCCGGGGGTGTCACCGCCTGCCGCGCGGGCTGGGGGGTGACAGAGCCGGGGGTGACAGACAGCGGGGACAGCCCCGTGTCCCCAGGAGCGGCCCTTTCCTGGTGGGAAGCCCGGCTGCATCCTGCCGCTGCTGGATCCAGATGTTGGGCTCCGGATCCAGCTGTTCTGTTCTGGATACAGCTGTTCCACTCTGGATACAGCTGTTCTGTTCCACTCCGGATCCAGCTGTTCAGTTCCAGATCCAGCTGTTCTGTTCGCTTCCACTCCGGATCCAGATGTTGGGCTTCGGATCCAGCTGTTCTGTTCCAGATCCAGCTGTTCCACTCTGGATCCAGCTGTTCTGTTCGCTTCCACTCCGGATCCAGATGTTGGGCTTAGGATCCAGCTGTTCTGTTCTGGATACAGCTGTTCCACTCTGGATCCAGCTGTTCCATTCCAGAGCCAGCTGTTCTGTTCTCTGGATCCAGCCGTTCTGCTCTGCTCCCAGATCCAGCTGTTTTGCTTCTGGATCCAGCTGTTCTGTTCTGCTCTGGATCCAGCGCTTCTGTTCTGCTCCACTCTGGATCCAGCTCTTCCAGTCTGGATCCAACTGTTCTGTTCTGGATCCAGCTGTTCCACTCCGGATCCACCTGTTCCACTCAGGATTCAGCCATTCTGCTTTGGATCCAGCTGTTCCATATCCAGCTGTTTTGTTCCACTCTGGATCCAGCTGTTCTATTCCGTTCTGAATCCAGCTGTTCTGTTGTGGATCCAGCTGTTCTGTTCCATTCCGGATCCAGCTGTTCTGTTTCACTCTGGATCCAGCTGTTCTGTTCTGCTCCTGGATCCAGCTGTTCTGCTCCAGATCCAGCTGTTCTGTTCCCATCCGGACCCAGCTGTTCTGTTCCAAATCCAGCTGTTCAGTTCTGTTCTGTACTGGCTCCTGGATCCAGCTGTTCTGTCCCACTCCGGATCCAGCTGTTGTGCTGCAGATCCAGCTGTTGTGTTCTGGATCCAGCTGTTCTGTTCCACTCTGGATCCAGCTGTTCTGTTCCACTCTGGATCCAGCTGTTCTGTCCCACTCCGGATCCAGCTGTTGTGCTGCAGATCCAGCTGTTCTGCTCCAGATCCAGCTGTTCTGTTCCACTCTGGATCCAGCTGTTCTGTTCCAGTCCAGATCCAGCTCTTCCACTCTGGATCCAGCTGTTCTGTTCCACTCTGGATCCAGCTGTTCCACTCTGGATCCAGCTGTTCTGTTCCATATCCAGCTGTTCTGTTCCACTCTGGATCCAGCTGTTCTGTTCCACTCCGGGTCCAGCTGTTCTGCTCTGGATCCAGCTGTTCTGTTCCATATCCAGCTGTCTTGTTCCACTCTGGATCCATCTGTTTTGTTCCAACATGGATCCAGCTGTTGTGCTGCAGATCCAGCTGTTCTGTTCTGGATCCAGCTCTCCTTCTCCGGATCCAGCTGTTCTGCTCCACACTGGATCCAGCTGTTCTGCTCCGGATCCAGCTGCTCTGTTCCGCTCTGGATCCGGCTGTCCCCATCACCCCCCCCGTGTCCCACCCTCTCCGAGCTGTCACCGCTCCCTGCCCCTATTTTTAGCCCCATTTCCATCCTCCTTCCCCTCGTCCCGTCCTCTCTTTCCCCTCCCCAGCCCGCGGGGGAAGTTCCGAGCCAACCCCGGCCCAGCTGCGCCTTCCCCGCCGCTCCGGGGCCGCCAGATCCGCCCACCCCCACACCTCCCCCGGCAGGCGAGAAACACCAAACCCCCCCAAAAAACCACCCCAAAAACCACCCCAAACCCCCCAGTAAAACCTCCCGAGCCCGAGAGCCGGCTCTCAGGTGTCGCTGCGAGCCGCCGGGGGTGTTTTATTCCGCTTCCCTTCCATCTCCAAGGCCCTCCCTCCCCGCGCCATTGGCTGCGGCCGCCAGCTCGCAGCCTTTTGTACGCGGCGACATGCAGCTGCCGGCCCTCCCGGCTCCCGCTGCCGCCTCGCTCCCGGACTAGCCATGGCCAGGGCGAGGTGGCCCGTGGCCCTGTGGCTGCTGGCCCTGTGGCTCGGCCCGGGGGCTGCGGGCTCGGCGGCGCGGCCCAAGGTGAACCCCAGGATCATCGCGGCTCCGCAAGGTGAGTCCCGAGGGATGCGGCGGCTGCTGCTGCTCCCCTCCCTGCCTGGGGCTCGTCCTTTCGGGTTATTTTCATTTCTTTTGTGGCATCCCGGACGGGGAATTCTGGCTCTGCTTAAACCTGCTGGGTTCAGGCTGCTGGCTTTTAATTGGGTTTTTTTTTAGACCTCTTTTCCTTTTCTTTCTTTTTTTTTAATGGTTTAAAAGCCTTTCCCGACCAGCTGGGGACATTAAAAGCCGCTTTTTTCCCCCCTCGCTGTCAGCTGGGTGCATTAAAGGCTGTCAAAAAGCTCCGAGGCGGCCGCAGGACGGCGTTTCCCAACTCGCAGCGCTGCAGAAAAGCAGAAGTGTGTTATTTTGCATAGTTCACGCACTTATTCATCCGCTTCAACCCCACGAGTTTGGAGAGTCAATATTTGCCTGTCTCGGGAGGGGGGTGGGAAAATAAAATTTACAGACGGCACGTAAGGAACAAAGAAATGTTCCCAACTCCCTGAGGCTGGTGCTCGGTTTTGGGATGAATCCCCTCCAGGCCGGCTGGAACAAAGACCCCGCGGGCTTTGGGGCTGGGCTCTGCGGCACCAGGGCTCCGCTGCGCTCCCCCCTTTTCCCATCCCCGGCAACTTCCAAGCGCGCCTGGATCCCTGCGGTTCGCTCCGTGGCGGCTCCTCCGCCTTCCGCGGTGCCCCTCGGCGTGCTCGGGGGTGGCCTCTGCTGTCACCTTGTCGCACAAAGGGGAGCGGCAGGGGCAGGGGGAGGCTGCTCCGCTATGGCGTCACCGGCGGTGGCTGCGGGGAAAGGGAGCGGGATGGGGACATTCCCCTTGTCCCCCCCCACCCCCCCGCACGGTGACAGCGCTGGCGTTTGGAAATGCCCGTCCTGCAGGGGAAGGCGGGGATGGAGCGTGTGTGTCCCCCCTGCCACACACACACACACAGAGCGGTGGTGTCATTTGTCGCTCAGCCGCGCTGGGGTGGCACTTGGAGGCTGCCAGCACCTGTCACCGAAACCAATTAGCGCCGGGACGCTCACCTGCTCTGCTTGCCTCTGCTCCACCCTTCTCGGCATTTCGCAGAGCCCGGCAGGGCCCCGGGCCAGGAGGGATTGCAGAGAGGGATGGGATGGGATTGGGATGGGATGGGATGGGATGGGATGGGAGCGAGCCGCGTCCTATTTAGCAGCTCCTTGGCGCAACCTCTCTCCTCCAGCAGCCGGGCTGTGGGTGGAGGAGGAGGAGGAGGAGGAGGAGGAGGAGGATGAAGAAGCGGCCCAGGGGCTGAACTTCCCCGTGCCCGGTGAAAGCTCGGCGCGTTCAGCGAACGCCGGCTCGCTCAGCACGTGGCTGCCGCAGCTGCAGCCGCGCTCCCGGCCCCGTCCCTCGCCGCGCTGGGGGAGGGATGGAGCCGCAGGGATGATTCCCAGCCCTGGGGGTGGGGAGGGATGGATGGATGGATGGATGGATGGAGGGATGGATGGATGGATGGTGCAGGGCTCTGCGGGAGCTGGCAGCTCTCTCCTCCCTCCCCTAATTGAATTTCTTCCACGCCACGGCCCCGCACCGGCAGCAGGTGATGGAGCTCGGCAAAGGCACCTCCGAGTGCTCCCCCAGGATCCGCGGGGCCGGGCTCTCTGCAGGAGCCATCCCTCCTTCCCAGCAGGAATTTGGGCAAAGCCACAGGGCTTTTCCACCCTTCAGCCTCGCTCCCCCTCCACGGCAAGGCTGTGACACCGAAAGTCACATTCGAGAGGTTTGGGGTGGGTTTGGTGACAACTGGAGCCTCCCTGGCTCCACCAAACCCTGCCCTTCTTGCAGGTCCCTGAACCAGTTTGGCCCCCAGTTCCCAGCTGGAAATAGGTGAGGGTACGAGGCAAACTGGGATGAAACGTGCCCAGGCTGAGGTTGTTCCCAGTTGGAAATGGGTGAGGGTACGAGGCAAACTGGTGGCCCCAGTTCCCAGCTGGAAACAGCTGAGGGGATGTGGCAAACTGGGACAAACCGTGCCCGTGCTGAGGTGGCTCCCAGTTGAAAACAGCTGAGGGGATGTGGCAAACTGGTGGCCCCAGTTCCCAGTAAGAAACAGGTGAGGGGACGTGACAAACTGGTGGCCCCAGTTCCCAGTAAGAAACAGGTGAGGGGATGTGGCAAACTGGGACAAACGGTGCCCGGGCTGGGGTGGCCCAGCCCTGAGCTCACACCTGCAGGCAGAGGAGCACCGTGGGCCTGTCCTGGCGCTCGGAGCTCCTGGATTAACAATTCCCACCCCTCTGGAGCCCCACGGCCCCTGGAGCCTGCGCAGGTGGCCAGCCCCGGGTCCCCGTGGGCCAGTGGTCACTGCCGGACGCTCCTGAGTCCGGACACTCCTGAGTCCGCAGGATTCCTTCTTCACACGGAGCCCAGGGCAAAGCCCCACTTTGCTGCTCGGCGCTCGAGCACCTCGGGTCATTTTTGGTGGCAGAACCTTTGTCCCCTCCCCTTTGAGGTGACCTGGGGGTGTCTCCTGCCCTTCCCCATGGTCTGAGTTTGGGTCACTTTTGGTGGCAGGACCTTTGTCACCCTTTGAGATGACCCAGGAGTGCCTCCTGCCCTTCCCTGTGGTCTGAGTTTGAGTCACTTTTGGTGGCAGGACCTTTGTCCCCTCCCCCTTGAGGTGACCCGGGAGTCCCTCCTGCTCTTCCCCATGGCACGAGTTTGGGCCATTTTTGGTGGCAGGATCTTTGTCCCCTCCCCTTTGAGGTGACCTGGGGCTGTCTCCCAGCTGCTGCCATTCCCCGAGTCCCACGCTAAGTCATTTTCAGTGGCAGAACCTTTGTCCTGTTAAAAAACGGGTCCATGAACGAAAACTTGAGTAAAACAATCCCGAACATTTACCAGTAGAACAAAGGCGAAAGCAGCACATCCGCTAGAGGCACCGCTTCTGATTGCACAAATGCATTGAATACTTTAACTGTTGCATATTAATTGAGTTCAGAAGTAAATTTACACTTCACCCCTCTCGTTCCTCGGCCTCTGCCCTCCCTCTCTCCCTCTCTCCCTCCAGTTTGGCGCCTTCCCAATCCCGGGGAATTTCAGGCAGATTTCTTTGGATAGCTGTGAGTTGGGGCGAGCGTCTTATCTTATCTTACCTTCTGAAAGCCTTGGTCTGGAATTCTGAACTCGCCAGGGTTTATAGCTGTGTATTTATCTCCAAGTTATCGTTTCACTGCGATCTCGTTCCTATTTAACTGTGTTTTATCATAATATTACAAATTACAAATTACCGAAAGCCAGCATTTCTCATGTATGCATTACAGTCCCATCCCCTCTGTGGGTGACCTGGGGGTCTCTCCCAGCCACTGCCCTTCCCCGAGGTCAGAGTTTGGGTCATTTTTGGTGGCAGGACCTTTGTCACCCTTTGAGGTGACCCGGGGGTGTCTCCTGCCCTTCCCCGTGGTCTGAGTTTGGGTCATTTTTGGTGGCAGGATCTTTGTCCCCTCCCCGTTGAGGTGACCCGGGGGTGTCTCCTGCCCTTCCCCGTGTCCTGAAAGGGAGGGGAATCCAAACCCCGAATTCCTGCGGGCTGATCTTTGCAGCTGGGCTGGCGCAGCGCTCCCGTCCTCCCCTCCCTCCCCATCCTCCCTTCCCCTCCCCGTCCTCCCCTCCCTCCCCATCCTCCCTTCCTTCCCCATCCTCCTTTCCCCTCCCCATCCTCCTTTCCCCTCCCCATCCTCCCTCCCCTCCCCGTCCTCCCTTCCTTCCCCATCCTTCCTTCCTTCCCCATCCTCCCCTCCTTCCCCTCCCCACCCTCCCCTCCCTCCCCATCCTCCCTCCTTCCCCATCCTCCCTTCCTTCCCCATCCTCCTTGCCCGTCGCTTGCGAGCCCGTACGGTCGCTCATCCCGAACCTCCCTCCCTGTCCTCCCTTCCTTCCCCCATTCCTCCCCTCCCTCCCCATCCTTCCCCTTCCCTCCCATCCTCCCTTGCCTTCCCATGCCTCCCTCCTTCCCCATCCTCCTTTCCCCTTCCCCATCCCCTTCCCTCCCCGTCTCCCTTCCTTTCCCCATCCTCCCCTCCTTCCCCCCATCCTCCCCTCCCTCCCCATCCTCCCCTCCCCATCCCAGCGCCGATCTTCGGGAAAGGTGCGGCCTCATCCCACACGGAGCTTTCTCCCCTCATCACCGCTCGTGTCCCGGGTCCTGGGGAGGTGACATCGGGAGGGGACAGCCCAGCCCGGCTGTCTCCTGACCGGAAAGTCACCGAGCATCGCGAAACGCCGAGCGCTGCACGGAGCCTGGGGCGAGCTCGGGCCGCTCCTGAGCCGCTGCCACGCTCAGGAATTTGTCCCTGCTCAGCCACACGTGCACAAATCCCAGGAAAACTCGGCTGCTCCGCGCTCGCACCGCGGGGAGGGCGTGAGCTCCGGCTGCTTAATTACCCGCAGCTCATTAACAGGTGAGCCGGGAGGCTCTGAGATGAGCGGGACCCCGAGGGAAAAGCGGGATTATACAATTGACCCTTGGCTGCCTCCAGCCCTCGCCGCGATGCGCTTGGAATGACAGTTCTGGGAATGCGCCCGGGCTGCCTGGAAAGGCTCCTGGGCTTTGCTAGGCTTGGCACAAGACGCAGCCTGCGAGAGCTGTGTCAGCAGGGCCGGCGGGCAGCTCTGCCCGCAGCTCCCCGTGCCCCCCGGAACCTTCTGGAAGGAGCTTGGAGTAAAGGATGGAAGGGCAGGAAACAGGGAACGGCTTCCCGCTGCCAGGGAGGGAATTCCTGGCTGGGCTGGAATTCCCTGGAATCGCCCAAGGCCGGCTTGGAGCACCCTGGGAGAGCAAAAAGCGTCCCTGCACATCGGAGATGATTTTTAAACCCTCATCTCCTCCTGTCGTGGGGAACGAGGGGAATTCTGGAGCTTTTCCTCCTGGCTGACAGCATCACCGGGATAAAAAAACTCCGGGATGGGTTTTTTTTTGGTGGTCCCGTGGTGTGAAACATCTTGGTAGGACGCTTTTCCCACCGAGCTCTCGGAGCATCACCATTCCTGGGAGAAGGAAAGCTGCTCGCTTTTCCCGGCCGTGCTATTTTCTCCCCTTTTTTTTTCCGCAGGGTTGGGGGATGCTGGGAGCTGAAAAATGTTGGTTGGGAAGGGGAAAAAAAAAGAGAAAAAAGGGAAAAAAAAAAAAAGAGAAAAATATGTTTTGCTGCGTGCGGATTGTAAAAAAAAAAGAAGAAAAGCAAAGCAAACAAATGGAGTGAATCACAGGCACCTCCTGTCGAGGGAGCACGGCACAAAAACAACAGGCAGGGCTGGAAGTTGTGGCTGGAAAATAGGAGATGGGAGACAATTCCTGACCCTGCTCCCAGCCCTGGAACGGCTGTTGGAAGTTGTGGCTGGAAAATGGGAGATGGGGGACAATTCCTGACCCTGCTCCCAGGCCTGGCACGGCTGCTGGAAGTTGTGGCTGGAAAAGGGAGCTGGAAGTCAATTCCTGACCCTGCTCCCAGTCCTGGGATGGCTGCTGGATGTTGTGGCTGGAAAATGGGAGATGGGAGTCAATTCCTGACCCTGCTCCCAGTCCTGGGATGGCTGCTGGATGTTGTGGCTGGAAAAGGGAGATGGGAGACAATTCCTGACCCTGCTTCCAGCCCTGGGATGGCTGTTGGAAGTTGTGGCTGGAAAAGGGAGCTGGGAGTCAATTCCTGACCCAGCTCCCAGGCCTGGAACGGCTGTTGGAAGTTGTGGTTGGAAAATGGGAGCTGGGAGTCAATTCCTGGTCTAGTTCCCAGCCCTGGGATGGCTGCTGGATGTTGGGGCTGGAAAAGGGAGCTGGGGGACAATTCCTGATCCTGCTCCCAGCCCTGGGATGGCTGTTGGATGTTGTGGTTGGAAAAGGGAGCTGGGGGACAATTCCTGACCCTGCTCCCAGCCCTGGGATGGCTGCTGGAAGTTGTGGCTGGAAAAGGGAGCTGGGAGACAATTCTTGATCCTGCTCCCACTCCTGACACGGCTGCTGGAAGTTGTGGCTGGAAAAGGGAGCCGGGGATCAATTCCTGACCCAACCCTGGCCAATTTGGGGCCGGAACTGCTGCAAACCGGCCTGGGAAGGTGCTCTGTGGGTGATGCCTTAAATGGGACGGACTAAATTTAAACCCGAGCGTTTAAACTCAACCTGAGAATCAATCTAAGTGCAGAGTGCGAGGTGGTTTTTTTTGGGAAGATCCAGGAAGGGCCGGGAGGTGAGCGAGGAGCGGAAAGGGTTCCAGCCTCCTCTGCCTCGTGGCTATTCCTGGCTGCTCCAAAAATAGGGCTGGTTCCTCCTGTGGGGCCTTTTCCGGGCAGTCCCGGCTCCTCCCGGGATCGCGGGGCTGGGATGTGGGGGCGGCTGCTGGGATCTGGGTGTGGGGTGAGGTTTTGGGTGATGAATCCTGCTCTCAGTGCCAGCTCTGCTGCTGTCACCTGTCCCCTCCCCTGCCCGAGGTCAGGGCCCCTCCGCAGCGATGGTTCCGTGTCTCAGATATCCAGAGTCAGATCCAGGCGCTGATTTCCCGGGAAAAGCCTTCCAGGGGGGTGAAACCCGCCCCGAGCAGCTCCAGCAGCATCCAGCAGAGACCGGGAATATCAAATATCCCCCTCTGGCAGGTGCGGGGCTGTGGCAGGGAGAGGGCACCGCGAGTTTTTTGGGGAATCCCGGGAGTTTCCTTGAGGAATTCGCGGCCGGTCCCAGCCGGACAGCTGCCCCCGGGCTTTGCTGGGAACTTTGGGAAGTCCGGTTCCAAATTCCTGCCCGCGGGGGCTTTCCGAGGCTGGGAAATGCGGAGCTGCGTTTCCAGGGCTGGACGTGAGGGGAGTGGGGAATCCCATCGGGAAGGGCACGGCGGGGTCATTCCTGATCCCACTGGGATCATTCCTGATCTTTCTGGGAAGGGCCTGACAGGGCTGTTCCTGATTCTGCTGGGATCATTCCCAATCCCACTGGGAAGGGCACGGTGGGGTCATTCCTGATCCCTCTGGAAAGAACTCACCAGGGCCATTCCCAATCCCACTGGGATCATTCCTGATCCCTCTGGGATCATTCCCAATCCCACTGGGAAGGGCACGGGGGGGTCATTCCCGATTCCACTGGAATCATTCCTGGTTTCTCTGGGAAGGGCTCACCAGGGCCATTCCTGATTCTGCTGGAATCATTCCCAATCCCACTGGGAAGGTCTTGACAGGGCCATTCCCGATCCCACTGCGATCATTCCTGATCCCTCTGGAAAGGGCTCAACAGGACCATTCCTGATCCCGCTGGGATCATTCCCAATCCTGCTGGGAAGGGCACGGTGGGGTCATTCCTGATCCCTCCAGGAAAGGCACAGCAAGGCCACTCCCGATCCCACTGGGATCATTCCCAATCCTGCTGGGAAGGGCATGGTGGGGTCATTCCTAATCCCTCTGGAAAGGACTCACCAGGGCCATTCCCAATCCCACTGGGATCATTCCTGATCCCTCCAGGAAAGGCACAGCAAGGCCACTCCCGATCCCACTGGGATCATTCCCAATCCCTCTGGAAGGCCGCCGCAGGCCATTCCCGATCCCACCGAGGATCCACAGGGATAAAACCTCTGGACCTTCCCACCCAGCACCCGGCAGGGTTTTCCAGCTGGTGGGAGCTGGGATAGGATGGGAAGGGAAGCAAATTAAGCGGGATTGTTTTGCTGCTGGAGCCGCTCGGGGCAGTTTTTATTCCCGGGAAATCAACGCCTGGATCCGACTTTCCTGGGCTGGGAGGATCCCGCCGGATCCGTCCTTTGTCGCGCTGTTGCCACATCCAGCGGTGGCCGTGCCATTGTTCCTCTGGATCAAATCCCACGCCCGCGGGCACAGCCCGGGGCCGCCTCTGCGGAGGCACAGAAACCACAAAACCCGGCTCCGAATTCATCCCCCGCGAGCCGCCGGGAATGCGGGACCCGCTGGGATCCGCAGGAATCCGCGGAATCAAAGGCTCCGGCCTCGCCTTGCGGCTCCGCTGCTGCATAATGATGGGGTGAGAGTGGGGCCGCGTTAGTATTCATGGAATCGCTGCCAGCCCGGCCGGGGATTCCAGAATTCCAGCGTTCCTGGAGCCCCGGCTTTGAATCCAGGGCTGCTTCCCTGCTGGATGCCAGCTCGGGGTCGGATTTTGAGTGGGTGTTTGGGATCGATTCCAGCTCGGAGAGGCGAGAGCGGCAGCGCAGCTCCCGGGAGGGATTTTGGCATCCCAAATCCCAATCCCAAACCCGGCAGCTCAGCCAGCGAATCCGAACCAAAACGGGTTATTCCAACCTCCCCCTCCTCCTCCATTCCCATTCCTGCCCCAGCTCGCCCCGAGGCGCTCCCAGAAATAGCTCGGGAATGGTTTTGTGCCGGGATAAAAAGCGCATTTGTGCTCTCCGGGAGCGCCCTGCGGAACACCGGGATCAGCTCCCGTGGGATGCATCATCCCGGAGAACGCAGCTCCATTGTCTGCCGAGGGCAGCGATCCCCCCAGGGCACCCCCGGAGTGCGGGAAAACCGGGGAAAGGAGCCGGGAAAAAGCGGGATGGAGGCAGCCGAGGGTGGAAAAGCCCCGCTGGGGGACGGAGGATGTTTGGGTTGGTGGTGCCTTCCCAAGGGACGGGAGCTGGAAGCGCTGGGGAGGCCGAGATAAGAGGAGAGGAGAGAACGCGGAGCTCTCTTGGCGGGCGATCAATCGCCGCTCGTCTCGGGATGAGAAACTCGGGATGAGAAACTCTGGATGAACCCCGGGCCTGGCTGGGATCTCGGAATGAGAGACGCGAGCCGGGCGGCTCTGGGGCCACTCACGCCTCTCTTTTTGGGGTTTTCCGGCAGCTCCCGGGCCCCTCGGCGCGGTTTTAGGGTCCCCCCCTCAATCGCTCTGCCCCCACCTGTGGTGGTTGGGAGTGAGGAGCTGGAAAATGGGAATGGAAGCAGCGCGATCCCTGCTGTCCCGCAGGATGGAGGGATCGGGAAAATTCCTCTCAGGGGTTTTTACCCGCCCCGGGCTGATGGGGAAGCACTTTAGAAAGAAAAGCACTTTAGAAAGAGCTTTTAAAAATTAAAAATTAACTGCTCCATCCTTTTTGGGATGCAGCTCGGGAAAGGCGAGGCTGCCGTGCCCGGGCCGTGCCCTTCCCTGCCCCGCGGCGATGGGAGAACCTTTGGCATAAGTGGGAGGGCACCGAGACTTCCAACAGGATTTGTGGGAAAGGCACCGAGAATTCCAGCGGGGCTGAGAATTCCAGCAGGACTCGCCGGTCCGCGTTCCAGCCTCGCCTCGGGGTGGGACGGACGCGAGCTGGGGTTTCACACCGGGAGCCGGGAATGTCCCCCTTGAGCCCAAAAGCGTTTTTAACCCTCTGCCTGCCTCGTTTCCCCGGGATTTTTGGGGGGTCCCAGGTGCTCGTGGCCAGGAGGGGAACAAGGAGGGAGTGAAAGCAAAATGAGGATGATTTTTGGAGGCGGAGGAAGCTCGGGGCGGGGGGGATGGGACAGAAACCTGGGGGTGTCGCTTCTGCTCTGCTTCTTCTGCTTCCCTCTGAGAAATGACTCAGGCTTGGGGCACCGGGTGACCCCAAACGCGGCGGGGCCGCCCTGGGGGGGACCCTGAGGGGCGTCCGAAGGTCCCGGGGGTCCTCGGGGAGCACCCACCCCGCTGCGGGGCTGCAGAGCCGGGCACAGGAGGCAGCAGCGGGGGAGGAAGCGGCCCCCGAGCGTTTCTCGCTTTTTGCAATTCTCGTTCCTCCTCCTTCTCGGAAACCCGTCCGGAAAAGGAGAAATGTGTCACTTTTCACGAGGTGCGCGCACCGGGGACCCCGCGGTTGTTCCCTGGCAGGTCACAGCAAACCAAAAACCTCAAACCTGCCCTCCCCCCGCCAGAAAAAATTACATTTACAGTCAGATTGTTCCTATAAAAAAAAAAAACCCCTCGGGCTGCCCGAGGCACGCGTCCGGTGGGGAGGGGACACTCGTGGTGTCACGCTGTTCCCTGGCGTCGCTTTGTCCCCTCGGAAGGAAGGATGGAAGGAAAACTCAGCGCGGCAGCTCCTTGGAGACATGTTTCCTCTTCCTGAAATGCCTCGATTTGGGAATTTATAGATTGTCTAAAAAAAAAAAGAGGGAGAGAGAGGAAAAAAGAGGAAAAAGCGCAGCTCGGCTTCTTGCTGGTGGAGCTGGGAAGCGGGGAGGCGGCGCGGGTGGGAGCGGGGCTGCGGATCCAGCGCTGCTCCGGGATGAGGGGACAATGGCAGCGCTGGGGGGTGTCCCCAGTGTCCCCAGTGTCCCCGTGCCCCTGGGGTGGCCGTTCCGATGGTGGGAAGGTGGGAAATCCAGGGATCGTCCTCCTGAGGGAATGACGAAATTCCAGTTGTGCTGTGAGGTGTCCCCAGTGTCCCCAATGTCCCCAATGTCCCCATGACCCTGGGGTGGGAAGGTCCTCCTGAAATTCCAGTTGTGCTGTGGGATGTCCCCAATGTCCCCAGTGTCCCCATGCCCCTGGGGTGGCCGTTCCGATGGTGGGAAGGTGGGAAACCCAGGGATTGTCCTTCTGAGGGAATGACGAAATTCCAGTTGTGCTGTGAGGTGTCCCCAGTGTCCCCAATGTCCCCAGTGTCCCCATGCCCCTGGGGTGGGAAGGTGGGAAATCCAGGGATTGTCCTCCTGAGGGAATGAAAATCGAGCTGCTCTGTGGGAAGTCCCCAATGTCCCCAATGTCCCCATGCCCCTGGGGTGACTGCCCTGGGTGAGACGCTGGGAAAGGTGGGAAATCCAGGGATTCTCTTGGCCTGGCCTGAGGGAATAACGAAATTCCAGCTGCGCTATGGGGTGTCCCCAATGTCCTCAGTGTCCCCATCCCCCCGGGGTGGGAAGGTCCTCCTGAAATTCCAGCTGCTCTGTGGGATGTCCCCAATGTCCCCATGCCCCTGGGGTGGCCGTTCCGATGGTGGGAAGGTGGGAAATCCAGGGATCGTCCTTCTGAGGGAATGATGAAATTCCAGCAGTGCTGGGGGGGTGTCCCCAATGTCCCCAATGTCCCCAGTGTCCCCAGTGTCCCCATCCCTCTGGGGTGGGAAGGTGGGAAATCCAGGGATTGTCCTTCTGAGGGAATGACGAAATTCCAGCAGTGCTGTGGGATGTCCCCAATGTCCCCAGTGTCCCCATGGCCCTGGGGTGGGAAATCCAGGGATTGTCCTCATGGCGTGACCTGAGGGAATGACGAAATCCCAGCTGCACTGTGGGATGTCCCCAATGTCCCCATGGCCCTGGGCTGACTGCCCTGGGTGAGACAGCGAGAAGGTGAGAAATCCAGGGAATGACGAAGCTCCAGGAGCTGGGATGGTCAGGAAGTGCTCCTGAATCACATTCCCGGGAAATCCGGCCCCGGGCTGCCTGTCACGCATCCTGCGGGAAGCGTCAGCGGGACAGGGATCGGCGCCACCGCATCCAGGCGGCTCCCGACGGATCCAGACCCGCGCTGAGGGCGCAGGTGACACGCAGGCGACACTCCCACATTCCCAGCCCTTGAGTCAGCCCGGTGGCAGCCGGATCGCGCTGTCACCGCGGCCGGGATCTGTCACCGGGATGGGATGGGAAAGGCAGGAAGGGATCCAAGCTGGCGGAGCTGCGAGCGGCGGCGCAGGCGGGAGCAGGTGGCGGTGCCATCGGGGCCACCGCGAGCGCGGCGACAAGCGCGGGGACATCGCGGTGACAGCTCCGGGGACAGCGCCCGCCCGGGCTGCCAGGGCTCGGCGCCGCGCCCGAGCCGCGCCGCGCGTCCCCGAACTGCGACAGCGACAGCAGAGACGCGGGTGGCACCGCTCAGAGCAGGGGACCTGCGGGAGAGGGAAATTCCCGGAGGGGACAATTCCAGGGACGGGGCAATTCCAGGGAGAGGGAAATTCCAGGAGGGGGCAATTCCAGGAGGGGGCAATTGCAGGGACGGGGCAATTCCTGGGAGATGGAAATTCCAGGAGGGGGCAATTCCAGCAGAGGGCAATTCCAGGAGGGGGCAATTCCAGGAGGGGACAATTCCAGGAGGGGGCAATTCCAGAAGGGGGCAATTGCAGAAGGGGGCAATTGCAGGGACGAGGCAATTCCTGGGAAGGGGCAATTCCTGGAGAGGGAAATTCCAGGGGCAGGCAATTCCTGGGATAGGGCAATTCCAGGAGGGTGCAAGTCCAGGAGAGGGCAATTCCCGAGAAGGCGCAATTCCAAGGGCAGGCAATTCCAGGAGGGGGCAATTCCTGGGAAGGGGCAATTCCTGAAGAGGGCAATTCCAGGAGGGGGCAATTCCTGGGAAAGGGCAATTCCTGAAGAGGGCAATTCCAGGAGGGGGCAATTCCTGGGAAAGGGCAATTCCTGAAGAGGGCAATTCCAGGAGGGGGCAATTCCTGGGAAGGCGCAATTCCAGGGATTGGGCAGACCCCATGTCCTGCTCTCCCACCTCATATTCCAAGGTGATTCCCGCTTAACCAGGGATTTATGGACACCGAGTTTGGGATCTGCCTCGTGCCCGAATCCCCGCGGGTTCCGCTCCCGTCCCGCTTCCATTTTCGTTTCTCCCGAGCTTTGTTTCAATTCCTGATTTTTAACCCAACACCTCCGCTCCGGGCCCCCGCAGCGCCGGCATTCCCACGGAATTCCCACGGAATTCCCTCAGAATCCCCACAGAATTCCCACGGAATTCCCTCAGAATTCCCACAGCATTCCCACGGAATTCCCACGGAATTCCCTCAGAATCCCCACAGAATTCCCACGGAATTCCCTCAGAATTCCCACAGCATTCCCACGGAATTCCCGGAGCCGGGAGCGCTGCGGGAGCCGGGAATGTGGGAGCCGGGAGAGGGAAAGACGGCGCTGACTCAGCCCCGGCCGGGCTGGGAGAGGGAATTTGCGGCTCCGGGGGTGGGAACAGCCGGCTCCGGGATGCTCCGGGATACTCCGGGATGCTCCGGGATGCTTTGGGATGCTCCAAGATGCTCTGGGATGTTCTAGGATGCTTTGGGGTGCTCCGGGGTACTCCAGGATGTTCTGGGATGTTTTGGGATGCTCTGGGATGTTCCAGGATGCTCTGGAAGGTTCTGGGATGTTTTGGGATGCTCTGGAATGTTCTGGGATGTTCCAGGATGCTCTGGGATGTTCTGGGATGTTCCAGGATGCTCTAGGACTCTCTGGGATGCTTCAAAATGCTCTGGGATGTTCTGGAATGTTCCGGGATACTCCGGGGTGCTCTGGGGTGTTCTGGGAAGCTCTGGAATGTTCTGGGGTGCTCCAGGGTGCCCTGGGATGTTCTGGGATGCTGTGGGATGTTCTGGGAAGCTCCTGGGGGGGCTCTGGGATGCTCTGGGATGTTCTAGGATGTCCTGGGATGCTCTGGGATGTTCTGGGATACTCTGGGGTGTTCTGGGATGTTCTGGAATGTTCTGGGGTGCTCCAGGGTGCCCCGGGATGTTCTGGGATGCTCTGAGATTTTTTGGGGTGTTCTGGGATTTTCTGGGGTGCCCTGGGATGTTCCGGGATGCTCTGGGATGCTCTGGGATGCTGCGGAATGTTCTGGGAAGCTCTGGGGGGCTCTGGGATGCTCTGATACTTTCTGGGATGTTCTGGGATTTTCTGGGGTGCCCTAGGATCTTCCAGGATGCTCTGGGATGTTCCAGAATGTTCTGGGCTGCTTCTCAAGGTGCTCTTGTCCCCACAGGGAGCTCTGTCCCCAAACCCAGATGGGCAGCGGGGGTTTTTCCCTGCTCTCCATCGCATCCGGAGCGCCTCCCGCTTCCCTTCCCTGCTCCCTTCCCTCACCCCCAGGAATCTCTCCGAGATGCTCCGGGTGCCTCTCCCGCTGATCCGGTGTCCCCCTCCCCTCTGGCTCCGAGCCGTGCCCAGCACAAAGCCGCGCTGTGTCCCCTTCCCGCCGCCGCAGCGGGGACATTCCCAGGGACAGAAGCGCCATTGATTCCCGCCCCGGCCGCGGGGCCGGCAGGGAGCGCCGGGAGCGGGGGCTCAGAGGGGTCAGCCAGGATTTGGGAATGAGCCCCTGTGTCCCCCGGAGCTCCGGGGTTGGGTTTGGGGTCGGGTTTGGGGTCAGGTTTGGGGTTGGGGTCGGGTTCAGGTGACGGGGCTGGCAGGGAATGTCGTACTCGGAGGGGTCAGCCAGGATCTGGGAATGAGCCCTGTGTCCCCCGGAGCTCCGGGTTTGGGGTCGGGTTTGAGGTCAGGTTTGGGGTTGGGTTTGGGGTGACGGGGCTGGCAGGGAATGTCGCACTCGGAGGGGTCAGCCAGGATCCGGAATGAGCGCTGTGTCCCCCGCAGCTCCGGGGCCGGGTTTAGGGTCAGGTGTCAGGGCTGGCAGGGACTGTCAGGCTCGGTGGGGAGCCAGGCTCCGGGAATGAGCCCTGTGTCCCCTGGAGCTCCGAGGCTGGGTTTGGGGTCGGGTTTGGGGTGACGGGGCTTGGCAGCAATGTCGTAGCTTCGGAGGGATGAGCCAGGCTCGGCGGGTAATGGAGCCGTTCTGTTCCCCGAAGTCAGGGAACCCTGGGTTTGGGGCTCGGGTTTGGGGGTCGGGTGCTGGGAGTTGGGTTTGGGGTCAGGTTTTGGGGCCGGGGTTTGGAGTGGGTTTGGGGGTCGGGTTTGGGGGCCGGGTTTGGAGTTTGGGTTGGGGTCGGGTTTGGGGTCGGGTCTGGAGTCGGGTTTAGGGTCGGGTTTGGGGCCGGGTCTGGAGTCGGGTTTGGGGTCGGGTTTGGGGCCAGGTCTGGAGTCGGGTTTGGGGTCAGGTTTGGAGTCGAGTTTGGGGTCGGGTTTGGGGTCGGGTCTGGAGTTGGGTTTGGGGTCGGGTTTGGGGCCGGGTTTGGGATCGGGTTTGGGGCCGGGTTTGGCAGCAGGGTGACAGCAGGGCCGAGCCTTCCCGAGGCTGTGAGCTTTTCCTCCCAGGGTCCTCCCTGGCTTTGGGATGGCCGGGAGAGCTGTCCCGCCCTTTGGGGACACGGCCCCGTCCCTGGCAGTGTCCCAGGCCAGGCTGGACACTGGGGCTTGGAGCAGCCTGGGGGGTGACCCTGCCCATGGGTGAGCTTTGGGGGCTCTCCAGGCCCAACAATTCCATGAGTTTATGGCCCCTTTGCCTCCTCATCCTCATCCTCATCCTCATCCTCATCCTCATCCTCATCCTCATCCTCATCCTCATCCTCATCTTCATCCCCATCCTCATCCTCATCCTCATCCTCATCCTCATCCTCATCCTCATCCTCGTCCTCATCCCCATCCTCATCCCCATCCTCATCCCCATCCTCATCCTCCTCATCCTCATCCTCATCCTCATCCTCATCCTCATCTTCATCCCCATCCTCATCCTCATCCTCATCCTCATCCTCATCCTCCTCATTGCTGCATCCCATCTTCATCCTCATGCCCTCATCCCATCCCCACATCCTCATGGCCTCGCCCATCCTCCTCCTCATCTGCTCGCTCTCATCCCTCATTCTATCCTCATCGCTTCATCCTCATCTCATCTCATCCTCACTCCTCAATCCCATACCTCATTGCTCATCTCCAATCTCTCATCCTCCTCCTCATCTCATCCTCATCCTCCCCATTCTCTCACTCATCCTCATGCCTCATCCTCATCTCATCGCTCATCCTCTCTACCATCTAAATCCTCAATCCCCTCTTCCTCATCCTCATCTCTCCTCATCCTCATCCTCCCTCATTCCTCATTCTTATGGTGTTTCAGACCCAGATGCAGTCTGGGGGTGCAGGGTTTCTGCCCCATCCCATCAGGCGATCAAACCCCTTCCCTAAACCGAGCTTTGCACGCAGGGCTGGACTCGGGACCAGCTTTGCAGGGCTCAGGACCAGCTTGGCACTGTTTAGGACCAGCTTGGCATTGTTTAGGACCAGCTTGGCATTGTTTAGGACCAGCTTGGCAGTGCTTAGGACCAGCTTTGTAGTGCTTAGGACCAGCTTAGCCGTGCTTAGAACCAGCTTTGCAGTGCTCAGGCCCAGCTTTGCAGTGCTCAGCACCGGCTTTGCTGTGCTCAGGACCATCTTAGCCGTGCTTAGGCCCAGCTTTGCAGTGCTCAGGCCCAGCTTTACCATGCTCAGGATCAGCTTTGCTGTGCTCAGCACCGGCTTTGCCATGCTCAGGACCAGTTTGGCACTGTTTAGGACCACCTTGGCACTGTTCAGGACCACCTTGGCAGTATTTAGGCCCGGCTTTACCGGGTTTAGGGCGGCCCCAGAGGCTCAGGGATCCCGGGAGCCGCGCTCGGAGGCTCCGCTGGCAGCGCGGGGAGCCTGGGCCGGGCTCAGGGGGGCCCGGCCTGGCAAAGCTCCATCCTCTGGCGGCTCCGTGATTCACGGCGGCCCCCGGGGAGCTGCAGGATAAACAACAGCGCCGAAGGATCGTTTAGGCCTGGTTTGTTTTGAGCTCCGCCGGGAGGAGCTCAGGGAATATCGGGAAGAGCCCCCAGGGCAGCAGGAGGGAGGTGCGGAAAAGGAGGAAGAGTCGCGGGTGGAGATTTGCTTGGATCAGCAGAAATTCAGGGACTGGAGGGTTCGAGCGGGTTTAAATTTTGGGGAGGATTGGGCAGAACTGGGTTTAGAGATGTGCTTGGATTAGCAGAAATTCAGGGGCTGGAGGTTCTGAGCAGGTTTAAATTTTGGGGAGGATTGGGCTGAGCTCAGTTTGGAGATTTGCTTGGATCAGCAGAAATTTAGGGGCTGGAGGGTTCGAGCAGGTTTAAATTTTGGGGAGGTCGATGGGGTCACAGCATTTTAGGGGCTCCCCTGGAGTGGGGTTTTTGGGAAGGGGATTTTCCTCCTCTGGAGTGGGGTTTTTGGGAAGGGAGAGAGTGGGAATGGGATCATTCCTCCCCTGGAGTGGGGTTTTTGGGAAAGGAGGGCGTGCAAAGGGGATTATTCCTCCCCTGGAGTGGGGTTTTTGGGAAGGGGATTATTCCTCCCCTGGAGTGGGGTTTTTGGGAAGGGGATTATTCCTCCTCTGGAGTGGGGTTTTTGGGAAGGGGATTATTCCTCTCTGGGGCAGGTTTAGGCTGAGCCTGGCCGCAGACCCAGCCTGGAGGACTCGCTTCCAGCCGCTCCGAATTCGTTTCTCCGAATCCTTGGAGCGCTGGGCAGGGCTCAGGGACCGCGATAAGCCGGGTTTAGGATCCCAGGGGAAGAACACCCGCAGCTGTCCCCTCCCTGTCCCCACGGCCGCGACCTGGGGGGCTCTGGCAGCGTCCCCAAGCCCTGCTGGAAAAATCCTGCTTGTTTTATGGGATGAGGGAGCTGGAGGAGGGATAACCCCACAAAAACAGCGGGAATTGAGCGGTGACCCCGGCAGGCCAGGCCCGTGCCAAGAGCCGGCCCTATAAATAGAGCGAGCCGCTGAGGGATCGCTCGGGAGCGCTGCCAGCTCCGCTCCAGAGCCGCTCCCGACCTTTGGAGCGCTCTCCTTGGGAAAGGGAAAAGAGGGAATGCCGAGTTCGGGCTGAGCCCGGCCCTAATCCCTGGATCAATCCCCGTGCTGCCATTCCCGCCCAGAGCGGGGATTTGGGATCGGGGACACCACGGGGGGAGCAGGGCCAGTGTCCCCCAAGCCCTGCTGGGAAATTCCTGCTTGTTTTATGGGATGAGGGAGCTGGAGGAGGGATAACCCCACAAAAACAGCGGGATTCAGGAATGCAGCACTGGGATTTGGGAAAGTAACAGCAGCGCTGGGATTCGGGGATGCAGCACTGGGATTTGGGAGGCTCTGGATTCGGGAATGCAGCACTGGAATTTGGGAATGTAGCACTGGGATTCGGGAATGCAGCACCGGGATTTGGGAGGCTCTGGATTCGGGAATGCAGCGCTGGGATTTGGGAATGCAGCACTGGGATTTGGGAATACAGCGCTGGGATTCGGGAGGCTCTGGATTCGGGAATGCAGCGCTGGGATTCAGGAATGCAGCGCTGGGATTTGGGAATGCAGCGCTGGGATTCGGGAATGTAGCACTGGGATTCGGGAATGCAACACTGGGATTCGGGAGGCTCTGGATTCGGGAATGCAGCGCTGGGATTCAGGAATGCAGCGCTGGGGTTTGGGAATGCAGCACTGGGATTCGGGAATGTAGGACTGGGATTTGGGAATGCAGCACTGGGATTCGGGAATGCAGCGCTGGGATTTGGGAATGCAGCACTGGGATTTGGGAGGCTCTGGATTTGGGAATGCAGCGCTGGGATTGGAGAGGCTCTGGATTCGGGAATTCAGCACTGGGATTCGGGAATGCAACACTGGAATTTGGGAGGCTCTGGATTTGGGAATGCAGCGCCGGGATTTGGGAAAGTAGCAGCAACGCTGGGATTCGGGGATGCAGCGCCGGGATTTGGGAAAGTAGCAGCAACGCTGGGATTCGGGGATGCAGCACTGGGATTTGGGAGGCTCTGGATTTGGGAATGCAGCGCCAGAATTCGGGAATGCAGCACTGGAATTTGGGAATGTAGCACTGGGATTCGGGAATGCAGCGC
Source organism: Eopsaltria australis (assembly GCA_034509425.1). Classification (NCBI taxonomy): domain Eukaryota; kingdom Metazoa; phylum Chordata; class Aves; order Passeriformes; family Petroicidae; genus Eopsaltria; species Eopsaltria australis. Next base: position 27,620 of record JAVTVJ010002754.1, read on the forward strand.
TGGGATTCGGGAATGCAGCACTGGGATTCGGGAATGCCGCGCTCCGAGCCGGCTCTGCGTCACTCCCATCTCCCTCTCCAACAATCCCGGCTCCCGCCGCAATTCCCGCTTTCCCCTCTCCATTGTGGATCTCTCCCATCCCCGGGGACCGGGGCACAATTCCCGGATCCCGGGAGGCGCCTGTCCCCTTTCCCAGCCCCTCATCCCGCTTTTCCGCGGCGCTCCAAGGGCACGGGAAGGGAGGGGAGCGGCGGGTGACTCCGGGTGACTCCCGTGCTGTCCCCAGGCGCCAAGGAATTCGTGTTCCCGCGGAGGGAGAGCTTCCCGGTGTTCTTCCACCTGGAAAACACCTCCTCCGTCTTCGTGGGCGGCGAGGGGAGGCTCTACCACTACGACTTCAGCACCCGCGAGAACCACACGGTGAGGGGCTCGGCTGGGGGATTGGGATCGAAATCCCGGGAAAAGGGGCCGGGATTCACCTCCCAGCTCGGCTGGGGGATTGGGATCGAAATCCCGGGAAAAGGGGCCGGGATTCACCTCCCAGCTCGGCTCGGGGATTGATTGGGATCGAAATCCCGGGAAAAGGGGCCGGGATTCACCTCCCAGCTCTGCTGGGGGATTGATTGGGATCGAAATCCCGGGAAAAGGGGCCGGGATTCACCTCCCAGCTCGGCTCGGGGATTGGGATCGAAATCCCGGGAAAAGGGACCGGGATTCACCTCCCAGCTCAGCTAGGGGATTGATTGGGATCGAAATCCCGGGAAAAGGGGCCGGGATTCACCTCCCAGCTCGGCTGGGGGATTGGGATCGAAATCCCGGGAAAAGGGGCCGGGATTCACCTCCCAGCTCGGCTGGGGGATTGGGATCGAAATCCCGGGAAAAGGGGCCGGGATTCACCTCCCAGCTCGGCTGGGGGTTTGGGATCGAAATCCCAGAAAAAGGGTGTGGGATCCATCTTCCAGCTCTGCTGATGGCTCCAAAATCCCATTAAAGGGTCTGGGATTCACCTCCCAGCTCTGCTGAGAGGTTTGGGATCAAAATCCCAGAAAAAGTGTCTGGGATCCATCTCCCAGCTCTGCTGTGGGGTTTGGGATCAAAATCCCATAAAAAGTGTGTGGGATTCATCTCCCAGCTCTGCTGTGGGGTGTGGGATCAAAATCCCAGAAAAAGTCTGTGGGATTCACTCCCAGCTCTGCTGTGGGGTTTGGGATCAAAATCCCATTAAAGTGTCCGGGATCCATCTCCCAGCTCTGCTGATGCTTTTGGCCCCAAACCCTTCCCTTGGTGTCCCTGGAATTCTGTGTTTCCTGCTCCAAAAGGGGCGAATCCTCTTCCCAAACCCTCTGGAGCTTCTCCCCGTCCTTCCCGGGGATCCATCCCGGCCTTCCCGAGGGATTTGAGGCTCCAGGGGTGGGGGACAAGGACAGCTCGCGGTGTTCCGTGGCCTCGCGGCTCCTGCTGGCCTTGAGAGAGCGGGAATGGAATTTTTTTATCTCTCCTTTATCCCAGAAAGAATTCCCGGTGAAAAATGAAGGGCAGTGCGTGACGTCTGGGAATCCGGTATGTCCCAGCCGCCAGGGGACAGCGGGGTGGGGAGGGATGGAGGGTTTGGGATGGGATGGAGGATTTGGGATGAGGGGGGGGACAGTGGGATTGGGATGGGATGGAGGATTTGGGATGAAGGGGGGGACACTGGGATTGGGAAGGGCTGGAGGATTTGGGATGAACGAGGGAACAGTGGGATTGGGAAGGGCTGGAGGATTTGGGATGAAGGGGGGAACACTGGGATTGGGAAGGGCTGGAGGACGTGGGATTGGGAAGGGCTGGAGGATTTGGGATGGGCTGGAGGATTTGGGATGAAGGAGGGAACAGCAGGATTGGGAAGGGCTGGAGGATTTGGGATGGTCTGGAGGATTTGGGTTGAAGGAGAGAACAGAGGGATAAGAATGGGCTGAAGGATTTGGGATGGGGAAGGGCTGGAGGATTTGGGATGAAGGAGGGAACAGCAGGATTGGGAAGAGCTGGAGGATTTGGGATAAGGATGGGCTGGAGGATTTGGGATAAGGATGGGCTGAAGGATTTGGGGTGAAGGAGGGAACACTGGGATTGGGAAGGGCTGGAGGATTTGGGATGCGGAAGGACTGGAGGATTTGGGATGAGGAAGGGCTGGAGGATTTGGGATTGGGAAGGACTGGAGGATTTTAATTGGGCTAAAGGATTTGGGATGAAGGAGGGAACAGTGGGATGGGGAAGGGCTGGAGGATTCGGGATTGGGAAGGGCTGGAGGATTTGGGATGAGGATGGTCTTGAGGATTTGGGATGAAGGAGGGAACAGCGGGATGGGGAGCACTGTGGGATTTGGGCTGAAGGAGCAGCGCGTGCTCCTCGCGAGCTCCCTCGGGACGAGGATCCCTGGGAAGCTCCCAGAGAAAGCCGGGAATGCGCGCGGTGCCGGGGGCTCCGTGCCAACGCCCGGCTCCTCTCCCTCGGGACGAGGATCCCTGGGAAGTTCCCAGAGAAAGCCGGGAATGCGCGCGGTGCCGGGGGCTCCGTGCCAACGCCCGGCTCCGCTCTCTCCCGGCAGGAGGACGCCCGGAATTTCCTGACGCTGGTGGAGCAGTACGGGGACGGGCTCCTGGTGTGCGGCACCGGCGCCTGCAATCCCACCTGCTGGAATGTGGTACGGACCCTTCCCATCCCGCGGGAAAGCCCCGCTCCCGCGGGATCCGATCCCACTCAGGATCCCTTTCCGTCCTTCCCAGACGCAGAGGAAGGAGAGCGCGCCCTGGGATGGGAGAGGAATCGCCCCCTTCACCCCCGACTCCAACACGCTCGTGGTGGTCGATGGTATGTCGGATATGTTCCCGTTTTCCCGTTTTCCCGTTTTCCCGTTCTCCCGTTTTGCCGTTTTCCCATTCTCCCGTTTTCCTGTTTTCTCATTTTCCCGTTTTCCTCTTCACCCATTCTCCTGTTTTCCTGTTTTCCCATTCTCCCATTCTCCCGTTTTCCCATTCTCTCGTTTTCCTGCTCTCCCATTTTCCCGTTTTCCCATTTTCCTGTTCTCCTGTTCTCCCATTTTCCTGTTTTCCTGCTCTCCCATTTTCCCGTTTTCCCATTCTCCTGTTTTCCTGTTTTCTCATTTTCCTGTTTTCCCCTTTTCTCGTTCTCCTGTTCTCCTGTCTTCCCATTTTCCTGTTCTCCCATTTTCCCATTTTCCCATTTTCCTGTTCTCCCATTTTCCCATTTTCCTTTTCTCCCATTCTCCCATTTCCCCATTTTCCCATTCTCCCATTCTCCCATTTTCCCATTTTCCTGTTCTCCCATTGTCCCATTCTCCCTTTTTCCCATTTTCCAATCTTCCCATTCTCCCATTTCCCCATTTTCCCGTTTTCCCCTTTTCCCATTTCCCGGGGTTTTGTTGTGCTCCAAGGCTCCCCGGGACAAACAGGAGCATCCCGAGGCCGCTCCGAGGGCTCTGTCCCCTGCTCCGGGTGGCCTTGCTTTGTCCCCACGTCCCTTTGGGACAGAGGTCGGAGATTCCCACCTGGGGCGTGGGATGCGGGCTCCACGTGGGAGGAACGTTGGGAATCAGGAATTCTTTGGGATAGGAGGGACCTTGGAAGGAGGAACGTGAATCAAGAATTCTTTGGGATAGCAGGGATCTGGGAAGGAGGGACCTGAACCAGGAATTCTTTAGGATAGGAGGGATCTTGGAAGGAGGGACCTGAATCAGGAATAATTTGGGATGGGAGTGACCTGAATCAGGAATTCTTTGGGATGGGATGGACCTCGGAAGGAGGGCCCTGCCGTGATCCCACTGCTCCAGGCCTGCTGCGGGGTCAGGTTTGGATCCTCCCCAAGAATCTGGGATTTCAGGATTGAGGGAGCCGTGTCAGGACTGGGATTCCTGTCCCACATCCGCCATCCCCGTGATTCCCAGGAACTCCTGGCTGCTTTCCCTCCTCCTCCTCCTCCTCATCCCAATCCCTGCTGTCCCCCAGGCCAGGACATTTACTCCACCATCAAGAAGAGCCAGCAGAACGGGAAGATCCCAAGATTCCGCCGCGTCCGGGGCGGGGGAGAGCTCTACACCAGTGACACCGTGATGCAGAGTGAGTGGGGACATTCCCAGAGTGGGGACATCCCCAGAGTGGGGGACGTTCCCAGAGTGGGGACATTTCCAGAGTGGGGACATTCCCAGAGTGGGGACATTCCCAGAGTGGGGACATCCCCAGAGTGGGGACATCCCCAGAGTGGGGACATTCCCAGAGTGGGGACATTCCCAGAGTGGGGACATCCCCAGAGTGGGGACATTCCGGGGACTCTGCCACCCCGCAGCTGGGGCAGGAGGAGCTCCACAGCTTCGCGTTTGGGGTTTGTGGTGGGGACTTTTCCTGTCCCCTCAGTGTCCAGCTGTCCCCTGCTTCCCCTGCCACCCTGTCACCGCGCCGTTTCTGTCCCCAGCCAGCGCCAAAGTGACGTCCCCGTGCCCGGGGGACGGGGACACGGGGCTGGCCGGTCCCTCCTGTGGGGTGGGAGGAAATGGGATTGTGGAGAATTCCCGGCACCGAAAACGTGGTGTTGGGAAACTTCCAGTGTGGTCAGGGACTGTGGGACAGGGACAGGGACAGGGACAGGGACAGGGTGGGGACACGGGGAAAGGACCCTGCTGCGCTTCCATGGGGTCGTGGTGGCTTCCCAGTGCGGGGAAATGGGGATAATTGGGGTAAAATAGGGAATTAAAATGATAGCGGGATAAAATAGGGAGGGGGAAACCAAACCGGGCCTGAGAGTGCCAGGGGTGCTGGGCTGATCCCTGGACATTCCCAGCCATGGGAACACCAGGGCTCTGATCCCTGGACGTTCCCAGCCTTGGGAATCTCCAGACGCTCAGAGGGACCCAGGGATGCCAGTCATGGCCTGGCTGCATTAACAGGAACCCATCACGGGGTTTTCCCAACAAACACCGCGGATTTCTCCTCCCAAGGGATCCTTCCTTTCCACAACAGCTCCCAGAGCCAGGAGGGACCCACGTCTCCTTGGCTTCCCTGGGCTCCAGGGGATGAATCCATGGAACCGGGCAGGAGGCGCTGGGAATGTGGCAGGGGGACCCTGGGGCACAGCCGTGTCCCCACCCTGTCCCCACCAGTGGCTTCCCGCGTGAAACCAGCTCGGGGTTCTGTCCCCGCCCTGTCCCCACCGGTGGCATCCCGCACGAATCCAGCCCGGAATTCTGTCCCCTCCCTCCCCAGACCCTCAGTTCGTCAAGGCCACCACGCTGCGGCACGAGGAGCCGCACCAGGACAGGATTTATTACTTCTTCCGCGAGGACAACCCCGACAAGAGCCCCGAGGCGCCGCGCAACATCTCGCGGGTGGCCCAGCTGTGCAAGGTACCTTGGGGACACGGCGCGGTGACAGCTCCGGGGGTGGCAGGGGACGTGCCAGCTCCCCCTGGGGCTGGGTTTGTCCCCTCTGAGCGCGGAGAGAATTCCCCGCCCCGCAGCTCCGCACCCACCGTTCCAATTTGGGATGGGGATTTTGGGGCGTTCCCCGCCAGCCCCTGACTCGCTTTGTCACCGTCCCTGTCCCCCAGGAGGACAAGGGTGGCACCAGCTCCCTGTCGGCCTCCAAGTGGACCACGTTCCTCAAGGCCACCCTGATCTGCGTGGACCCTGTCACCAAGGGCAACTTCAACTGGCTGCAGGACGTCTTCTTCGTGCCCGCGGGCGACTGGCGGCGCTCCAAGGTCTACGGGCTCTTCACCAACACCTGGTGAGGGGTTCCGCCCCAAATCCTTCCTTCCCAGCCCTCTGGAAAACAGCCGGAGCGGGCGCGGCGATGGCCACGGCCGGGGGGTGGCCGGTGACCCTCTCGCTGTCCCCTCAGGGGGAGCTCTGCTGTCTGCGTCTACTCCTTTGGGGACATCGACGACGTGTTCCGGACGTCGCGGCTCAAAGGCTACAACGGCCCCGCCCCGGAGGTCAAACCCGGCCAGGTGAGGGAGGCTCGGCCAGGTGAGGGAGGCTCAGCCAGGTGAGGGAGGCTTGGCCAGGTGAGGGAGGCTCGGCCAGGTGAGGGAGGCTCGGCCAGGTGAGGGAGGCTCAGCCAGGTGAGGGAGGCTCGGCCAGGTGAGGGAGGCTCGGGGCTCCCGAGGCCAGGGAGGGGACACGGAGCCGAGCCCTGGGGATAAAAGGATGCTGGACAAGGTCATGGGTGTGGAATTTGCGGGTGGGTTTGGGAGGGTTGGGACAGATGAGAGAGCTCTGGAGTCGGGTCTGAGAGCAGGAGGTTCATTGTGAAAAGATGTGAGTTTAGGAGAGCTGCTGGGGGCTGCCAGAGCAGGGCAGAGAGGCAAGAGAGGAGAGGAGAGAGAGGAGAGAAGAGCTGAGAGCAAGAATGGAAGAGAAGAGGAGCTGAGAGAGGAGTCCAAGAGCAAGGACCTGAGAGAGCTGAGAGGATCCAAGAGAGCTGAGAGAGAGGATCCAGGAGAGCTGAGAGAGAGGATCCAGGAGAGCTGAGAGAGGATCCAAGAGAGCTGAAAGCAAGGATCTGAGAGAGCTGAGAGAGGATCCGAGAGAGCTGAGAGAGGAGAGCAAAGAGAGCTGAAAGCAAGGATCTGAGAGAGCTGAGAGAGGAGTCCAGGGGAGGAATCCAAGAGAGGAGCTTGCCTTTTACAATGCCATAACTCACCTTCTGTGCTGAATATTCTCATTTTCATTCACCAATCCAGAACAAACCACAAACCTCACACCATTTGCACCCAGCCCATGAGAACTATTGCATCCCCATCCAGGGTTCTGTTTGAAACCCTAAAGCTGCTCTGTGGCCCCTCTGCCAGGTTGGTGGGGTCTGCTCTGAGCCTTGGGCCTGTCTGCAGGCAGAGGGGATTGTTCAATGCCAGGGGATCACCTGCCCTGGCCATGCCATTGTTTGTTCAATCCCAGGGGATCACCTGCCCTGGCCATGCCATTGTTTGTTCAATCCCAGGGGATCACCTGCCCTGGCCATGCCATTGTTTGTTCAATCCCAGGGGATCACCTGCCCTGGCCATGCCATTGTTTCCCAGTTGTTCAGGAGCTGGGCTTTGGGATCTCAAAGCTTGGCTTCATTTCAATCTCGCAGTTCCCACATTCCCAGCACCTTTTCCCAGGCAATCACATTGATCAGCCTCTCCTATCTCATCTCCCCCAACAACGGCAAACACAGAGAGACCATCTTGGACCCACCCACCACGGGCACGGTGACAACACCGCCGACACCGCCCCTCGAGGCTGAGCCGTCCCCTTTTGTCCCCTTTTGTCCCCGCAGTGCGTCCCCTCGGGGCAGCACACGCCGAGCGAGACCTTCAAGATCGCGGACAGCCACCCCGAGGTGGAGGAGCGCGTGGAGCCGCTGTCGCCCTCCAGGAGCCCCCTGTTCCACAACAAGTACCGCTACCAGAAGATCGGCGTGCACCAGGCGGCCGCCGCCGACGGGCGGCCCTACAACGTCCTCTACCTGGCCACAGGTAGCGGGGACACGCCCCGAGTGGGGAGGGTGTGGGTTCTGCTTTTCCCCAAAGGAGCGGCTCCATCCCGAGCTTTCTGTCTGTGGGGTGTGGATTCGCGGTGTGGGATTTGGGATTGGGGATCTGGGATGAGGAAAGTGTGGATCGTGGTGGGTGGGGTTGGGTGGGTGAGTGGTGGGTGGTGGATTTTGGAGTTTGGGTGGACACACCCCGAGTGGGGAGGGTGTGGGTTCCGCTTTTCCCCAAAGGAGCGGCTCCATCCCGAGCTTTCCGTCTGTGGGGTGTGGATTCGCGGTGTGGGATTTGGGATTGGGGATCCGGGATGAGGGAAGTCTGGATCGTGGTGGGTGGGGTTGGGGTGGTGGGCGGTGGGTGGTGGATTTTGGAGTTTGGGTGGACAGGCCCCATGGGGAGGGTGTGGGTCCTTTTTTTCCCCAAAGGAGCGGCTCCATCCCGAGTTTTCTGTCTGTGGGGTGTGGATTCCCGGTGTGGGATTTGGGATTGGGGATCTGGGGTGAGGGAAGCGTGCCTGGCCGTGGGTGGTGGATTTTGGAGTTTGGGTGGACACGCCCTGAGTGGGGAGGGTGTGGGTTCTGCTTTTCCCCAAAGGAGCGGCTCCATCCCAAGTTTTCCTTGCGTGGGGTTTGGATTCGCGGTGTGGGATTTGGGATTGGGGATCCGGGATGAGGGAAGTCTGGATTGTGGTGGGTGGGGTTGGGGTGGTGAGTGGTGGGTGGTGGATTTTGGAGTTTGGGTGGACACGCCCCGAGTGGGGAGGGTCTGGGTTCTGCTTTTCCCCAAAGGAGCGGCTCCATCCCAAGTTTTCCTTGCGGGGCATTTGGATTCCCCATGTGGGATTTGGGATTGGGGGTCTGGGATAAGGGAAGCGCGGCGGGCAGTGAGTGGTGGATTTTGGAGTTTGGGTGGACACGCCCTGAGTGGGGAGGGTCTGGGTTCTGCTTTTCCCCAAAGGAGCGGCTCCATCCCAAGTTTTCCTTGCGGGGTGTTTGGATTCCTGGTGTGGGATTTGGGATTGGGGATCTGGGATGAGGGAAGCGTGGCTGGTAGTGGGTGGGATTGGGATGGTGGTGGGTGAGTGGTGGATTTTGGAGTTTGGGTGGACACGCCCCGAGTGGGGAGGGTGTGGGTTCTGCTTTTCCCCAAAGGAGCGGCTCCATCCTGAGCTTTCCGTCTGTGGGGTTTGGATTCGCGGTGTGGGATTTGGGATTGGGGATCTGGGATGAGGGAAGTGTGGATCGTGGTGGGTGGGTGGTGGGTTTAGGAGTTTGGGTGGAACAGAGAAATAGAGTTTGGGTGGACACGCCCTGAGTGGGGAGGGTCTGGGTTCTGCTTTTCCCCAAAGGAGCGGCTCCATCCCGAGCTTCCTGTCTGTGGGGTGTGGATTCGCGGTGTGGGATTTGGGATTGGGGATCTGGGATAAGGGAAGCACGGCAGGCAGTGAGTGGTGGATTTTGGAGTTTGGGTGGACACGCCCCGAGTGGGGAGGGTGTGGGTTCCGCTTTTCCCCAAAGGAGCGGCTCCATCCCGAGTTTTCCGTCTGTGGGGTTTGGATTCGCGGTGTGGGATTTGGGATTGGGGATCTGGGATAAGGGAAGCACGGCAGGCAGTGAGTGGTGGATTTTGGAGTTTGGGTGGACAGGCCCTGAGGGGAAGATGTGGGTTCTGCTTTTCCCCAAAGGAGCGGCTCCATCCCGAGCTTTCTGTCTGTGGGGTTTGGATTCCTGGTGTGGGATTTGGGATTGGGGATCTGGGGTGAGGGAAGCGTGCATGGCCGTGGGTGGTGGATTTTGGAGTTTGGGTGGACACGCCCCGAGTGGGGAGGGTCTGGGTTCTGCTTTTCCCCAAAGGAGCGGCTCCATCCCAAGTTTTCCTTGCGGGGGGTTTGGATTCCTGGTGTGGGATTTGGGATTGGGGATCCAGGATGAGGGAAACGCGGCTCATGGTGGGTGGGGTTGGGATGGTGGGCGGTGAGTGGTGGATTTTGGAGTTTGGGTGGACACGCCCCGAGTGGGGAGGGTGTGGGTTCTGCTTTTCCCCAAAGGAGCGGCTCCATCCCGAGCTTTCCGTCTGTGGGGTTTGGATTCCCCGTGTGGGATTTGGGATTGGGGATCTGGGATGAGGGAAGTGTGGATCGTGGTGGGTGGTGGATTTTGGAGTTTGGGTGGACAGGCCCCGTGGGGAGGGTGTGGGTTCTGCTTTTCCCCAAAGGAGCGGCTCCATCCCGAGCTTTCTGTCTGTGGGGTTTGGATTCCTGGTGTGGGATTTGGGATTGGGGATCTGGGGTGAGGGAAGCGTGCATGGCCGTGGGTGGTGGATTTTGGAGTTTGGGTGGACACGCCCCGAGTGGGGAGGGTGTGGGTTCTGCTTTTCCCCAAAGGAGCGGCTCCATCCCAAGTTTTCCTTGCGTGGGGTTTGGATTCGCGGTGTGGGATTTGGGATTGGGGATCCGGGATGAGGGAAGCGTGGCTGGTAGTGGGTGGGATTGGGATGGCGGGCAGTGGGTGGTGGATTTTGGAGTTTGGGTGGACACGCCCTCAGTGGGGAGGGTGTGGGTTCTGCTTTTCCCCAAAGGAGCGGCTCCATCCCGAGCTTTCCGTCTGTGGGGTTTGGATTCCCGGTGTGGGATTTGGGATTGGGGATCTGGGATGAGGGAAGTGTGGATCGTGGTGGGTGGGTGGTGGGTTTAGGAGTTTGGGTGGAACAGAGAAACAGAGAAATGGAGAAATGGAGTGAGAGAGAAAGAGAGAAATAGAAATAGAAATAGAAATAATAGAAATGATAGAAAGAATAGAAATAATAGAAATAATAGAAATAGAAATAATAGAAATAAAAATAATAGAAATAGAAATAGAAATAATAGAAATTATAGAAATTATAGAAATAATAGAAATAGAAATAATAGAAATAGAAATAGAAATATATAAAAATTGGGAATATAAGTAGATGAAAATAGAAATATAAATAGAGAGAAAGAGACAGAAATAGAGAGAAACCAAGAGAAATAGGGAGACATAAAAATAGACAGAAATAGAGAAAGAAAAAGAGAAATAGAGAGAAATAGAGAAAAATAGAGAAATAGAGAAATAGAGAAATAGAAACAGAGAAACAAGGTTAGAGAGAAACAGCGAAATAGAGAAATAGAGAAATAGAGAAATAGAGAAATAGAAACAGAAATAGAGAAATAGAGAAATAGAGAAATAGAGAAATAGAGAAATAGAGAAATAGAGAAATAGAGAAATAGAGAAATAGAGAAATAGAGAAATAGAAACAGAAAGAAATAGAGAAACAGAGAAATAAACGGAGTCTGAGAGAAACAGAGAAACAGAGAGAAATAGAAACAGAGCAATAGAGATTTTCCAGAATCCTGAGTTTAAACGCAGCCAGGCCCCCCTGGGAATTCTGATCCAACGGGAAGGGCCCTGGGATGGACACGGAGTCACCTGGGGGGGTCCCAGCCCCTGTCACCTCCCCCTGGCTGAGGGGGGAGAAAGGATCCATTCGGGATCCCTTAAGGATTCCCAATCCCTTTTTTTAATCCCTCTTTTTCCCTCTGGATGCTGCTCCCGCCCTCTCTGGGTGTCCCAACCCCTGCACCAGCCCCTGTCACCTCCCTCTGGCTGAGAGGGGAGAAAGGATCCATTTGGGATCCCATGAGGATTCCCAATCCCTTTTTTTAATCCCTTTTTTCCCTCTGGATGCTGCTCCCGCCCTCTCTGGGTGTCCGGGATCCCCGTGGGCACCTCCTGGAGCCGTCCCCTCTTCCCGGGATGCCTCAGGGGGGCTCTCCCTTCTCTCTTCCCAGACAAAGGCTCCATCCACAAGGTGGTGGAGCTGCCGGACGGCGTGCAGAACGTCATGGAGATCCAGGTGTTCCCCAACAAGGATCCCATCCAATCCATGATCCTGGACCACGCCAGGGTGCGTCCCTGCTCGCTCCGGGGTTGGTCGGGCAGGGACGGATGGGACGGCGCCGATCCCGGGGGGCTGGGAGTGAAATCCTGGGATTATTCGGGTGGGAAGGGACCTTGAATGGTCACCCAGTGCCACCCCACTGTGGCAGGACCTCCCGCTGTCCCAGGGTGCTCCAAGCGGACCTAGGACGCTTCCAGGGATGGGGCAGCCACAGATTCTCTGGGAATTCCATCCCGGCGCCTCACCACCCTCCCAAGGAACAATTCCTTCCCGGTATCCCCACGTCCTGTCACTCCTCAGTCCCTCTCCAGCTCTCCTGGAGCCCCTTCTGGCCCTGGAAGCTCTCCCTGGATCCTTCTCCTCTCCAGGAACTCCCCCAGCTTTCCCAGCCGGGCTCCAGAGGGGCTCCACCCTTGGAGCATCTCCATGACCTCCCTCCAGCAGCTCTGGGCCCTTCATGCACCTCCTGGATACCTGGAGTGACCATTCCCCGTCCTCTCCTCCCCAGGAACTCTCCCAGCTCTCCCAGCCTCGCTCCAACCTTGGAGCATCTCCATGGCCTCCCTCCAGCAGCTCCAGGCGCTTCCAACCCCTCCTGGATACCCGGAGTGACCATTCCCTGTGCTCTCCTCCCCAGGAGCACCCACAGCTCTCCCAGCCTGGCTCCAGAGAACTCCCCCATCTTTCCCAGCTGGGCTCCAGAGGGGCTCCACCCTCGGAGCATCTCCATGACCTCCCTCTGGCAGCTCCAGGCGCTTCCAACCCCTCCTGGATACCCGGAGTGACCATTCCCCATCCTCTCCTCCCCAAGAACTCCCCCAGCTTTCCCAGCCTGGCTCCAGAGGGGCTCCACCCTTGGACCATCTCCATAGCCTCCCTCTGGCAGCTCCAGGCCCTTCCAACCCCTCCTGGATACCCGGAGTGACCATTCCCCATGTTCTCCCCAGGAACTTTCCCAGCTCTCCCAGCCTCGCTCCACCCTTGGAGCATCTCCATGGCCTCCCTCTGGCAGCTCCAGGCCCTTCCAACCCCTCCTGGATACCCGGAGTGACCATTCCCTGTGCTCTCCTCCCCAGGAACTCTCCCAGCTCTCCCAGCCTCGCTCCACCCTTGGAGCATCTCCATGACTTCCCTCTGGCAGCTCCAGGTGCTTCCAACCCCTCCTGGATACCCGGAGTGACCATTCCCTGTGCTCTCCTCCCGCAGGCCGTGCTCTACGTGGGCTCCAACAGCCGCGTCCTGGAGCTGCCCATGGACATGTGCGGGGCCTACCGCAACAACTGCCACAGCTGCGTGCTGGCCAGGGACCCCTACTGCGGCTGGGCCAACGGCTCCTGCGTCTCGCTGGCCCTCGGCCGGTGCGTGGGGCCATCCCGACCTTCCGATCCCACGGGGAAAACCCCCACGCCCTCGGCGTTCCCCTCCCGGGCCGTGGGCGCGCGTGGGTTTGGGGCGTCGGCGCTGTTCCCGAAAGTTTGGGGTCTTCTGTGCCCTCCCTTGAAGGGTTTTGGGAATCCAGACTCTCTCCAGTTTGGGATTCTTCCTGACAATTTGGGGTTCCCTGCATGGATCCATCCCTTCCTTGAAGGGTTTTGGGCACCCAACCCCTCTCCCTGAAAGTTTGGGGTTCTCCCCGAAAATTTGGGGTTCCCTGCATGGATCCATCCCTTCCTTGAAGTCTTTAGGGCACCCAGCCTCTCTCCCCAAAAATTTGGCGTCCTCCACATGGATCCATCCCTCTTGTGAAGGGTTTTGGGCACCCAACCCCTCTTCCTGAAAGTTTGGGATTTTCCCCAAACGTTTGGGGTTCCCTGCATGGATCCATCCCTTCCTTGAAGTCTTTACAGCACCCAGCCTCTCTCCCTGAAAATTTGGGCTTCTCCCCGAAAATTTGGGGTTCCCTGCATGGATCCATCCTTCCCTTGAAGGGTTTTGGGAATCCAGCCCCTCTTCCTGAAAGTTTGGCGCTCTCCCTGAAAGTTTGGGGTTCTCCCCGAAAATTTGGGGTTCCCTGCATGGATCCATCCCTTCCTTGAAGTCTTTATGGCACCCAGCCTCTCTCCCTGAAAATTTGGAATCCTCTGCATGGATCCATACCCCCCTTGAAGGGTTTTGGGCACCCAATCCCTCTCCTTGCTGCTGGGTCTCACATTGGTCATCTCCAACCTTCTGGAACTGGGATGGGAGATCCCGACTCACCCCACTCATCTGGGGGATTCCCATCCCTGAAACGCCTCTTCCCGAAGTTCTGTCGGTGTTTATTCCCATTCCCGTCCCCCAGGGAGGTGCTCCAGGACCTGAACTTGAACTCGTGGCGAGGAAGCTGCCAGAGGGGCGATGTCAAGGAAGGTACGTGGAGACGTCATGGTCGGGGTGGGAATTGTTGGATTCTCCAAGTTTTGGGTGGGTTTGGATGGGTTTGGATCGGTTTGGGAGAGTTTTTATGGGTTTGGGTGAGTTTGGATGGGTTTGGATGGATTTGGATGGGTTTGGGTGAGTTTGGATGAATTTGGATGGATTTGGATGAGTTTGGATGGATTTGGATGAGTTTGGATGAGTTCGGATTAGTTTGGATTAGTTTGGGTGGCTTTGGATGAGATTGGGTGAGTTTGGATGAGTTCGGATGAGTTTGGATGAGTTTGGATGAGTTTGGATGAGTTTGGGTAAGTTTGGATGAGTTTGGGTGAGTTTGGGTGAATTTGGATGAATTTGGATGGATTTGGATGAGTTCGGATGGATTTGGATGAGTTCGGATGAGTTTGGATGAGTTTGGGTGGCTTTGGATGAGTTTGGATGAGTTTGGATGAGTTTGGGTGAGTTTGGATGAGTTTGGATGTCTTTGGATGAGTTTGGGTGAGTTTGGATGAGTTTGGGTGGCTTTGGATGAGTTTGGATGAGTTTGGATGTCTTTGGATGAGTTTGGATGAGTTTGGATGAGTTTGGCTGGTGGGAGGCGTCGTTGAGGACCCGGAATCCACGCACCGGGCCGGAATTGCTGGAAACCATTTTTCCAAGCTGGTGTGACGGATTAAACTGGGAGAAAATCCCATGGGCTTCTCCAGGGATGGGCTCCTATCCTTCAATGGATCACGGAGTGGCCGGGGTGGGAACGCACCTTAAAAATCCTCCACTTCCCACCCGCCCTGGGATGAGCACCATCCCACCAACCCAACCCAACCCAACTCAACTCAAGCCAACCCAAGCCAACCCAACTCAAGCCAACCCAAACCAACCCAACCCAACCCAACCCAACCCAACCCAACTCAAGCCAACCCAAGCCAACCCAACCAAACCAAACCAAACCAACCCAAGCCAACCCAACCCAACTCAACCAAACCAAATCCAACCCAACCCAATCCAAGCCAACCAAACCCAACCCAAGCCAAGCCAATCCAAGCCAACTCAAGCCAACCCAAGCCAAGCCAACTCAAGCCAACCCAAACCAACCCAACTCAACCAAACCAAACCCAACCCAACCCAACTCAAGCCAACCCAACCCAACCCAACCCAATCCAACCCAATCCAACCCAATCCAACCCAACCCAACCCAACCCAACCCAACCCAATCCAACCCAACCAATCCAACCCAACCCACCAATCAACCCAACCCACCCAACTCAACCCAAGCCAACCCAAGCCAAACCCAACCCAAATTCCAACCCAAGCCAACCCAAGCCAACCCAGCCAACCCAACCCAACCCAACCCAATCCAACCCACCCCACCCAACTCAACCAGCCAACCCAAGCCAAACCCAACCCATCCAACCCAAGCCAACCCAGCCAACCCAACCCAAGCCACCCAAGCCAACCCAAGCCAACCCAACCCAAGCCAACCAAACCCACCCAACTCAACCCAAGCCAAACCAAGCCAAGCCAAGCCAACCCAACCCAACTCAAGCCAACCCAACCCAAGCCAACCCAACTCAACCAAACCAAACCAAACCAAACCCAACCCAGCCCAACCCAACCCAGTCCAACCCAAGCCAACCCAACCCAACCAAACCCAACCCAACCCAACCCAACCCAATCCAACCCAACCCAACCCAATCCAACGAAACCCAACCCAACCCAACTCAACCCAACCCAACCCAACCCGCGGTCCCCGCGCCCTCGCTGAGCCCCGCGTCCCCGCGTCCCCGCAGGCGACTTCCGCAACATCTCGGTGATGCCGTTCTCCCGCTATTACCTCAACTGCTCCATCGAGTCGCACTACGCCACCTACAACTGGTACCACGAGGACGTGCTCATCAAGAGCTGCAACACCTCCCGCCCGCAGCACGACTGCTTCCACTTCATCCCCAGCGTCCGGCGCGAGCACTACGGCCACTACGTCTGCGTGTCCGAGGAGGACGGCTTCCGCCAGGCGCTGGTCAAGGAGCGCCTGCTGGACCGCCAGCACTTCCTGTGGCAGCGCGGCCGCGCTCCGGCCACGCTGTCCTCGTGGCTGCAGCTGCTGCTCGTGCTGGCCCTGGCCGAGCTCTTCCACTGACGCCGCGGCCGTGCCGCTCTCCCCTGATTCCCGCTGCTCCGTGGATGGATTTTGGCCTTCCTCTCCGCCGGCCTCGCTGGAAGAGCTGCGGGAGGAGGCGGTGGCTGCGGCGGGCTTGGGGACACGCGGTGGTGGCCGCGGCGGTGGCAGCTCCGCTGTCCAGCCATGCATGCACTGACCCTCAGGGCGCGGCCGCTCCTTGCATGTGATGATGATGATGATGATGATGATGAAGAAGAGGAGGAGGATGAGGAGGAGCCGGCCCTTGGCCTCCGGAGCGCGGGATCCCCCTGAGGTTTTGGGGGATGACGCTGGGGTTGGGACACCCCCGGTGTCACCCGCGGGTCCCCTCCTGCCGCGGGGGGCTCGGAGGCTCCAGGGGGGCTCCGTTCGCTGCTTTGGTGCGGGGCGGGGAGGGGGGAGGTCGGGGATCGGCGCCGCGTTGGGAATTTGCATGGAAAAGCCGGAATGTGACTGGATTTGGGGTGCGGGGAAGGGAAGGGGAGGTGGGAGCCGGGCCCGGAGCGGGGCGGGAGGCGCTGGGAAGCCGCTGGACACGCACAAACCCTCCGCGGGCGGCTGGGGGACATCGCTGGGGACAGCGGGGCCGTCCCCGCTCCCAGCCCGGCCCCGGTGTCCTCAGGGAAAGCGGCCGCGGGTCTCAGAATGGCGGCGGGGACCTGAGATGTCCCTGTCCCTGTCCCCAGAGGCAGGGGACAGGGCAGGCCCGGGCTTTGCTTCCCTCGCGCTTTTGGAGGTCTAAGAGCGAGACTAAACTGTGAAAATGGGGATTTTTCCTGCCAAGGTAGGGGGGGGTGGGGGGGTCCCACTCCCACAAACCTTGCCTGGGTGGGGACACCCTGGGGACACCCAGGGGACACTCTGGGGACACCCAGGGGACACTCTGGGGACACCCCGGCCGTGCTTCCAATGCCTGTCCCGGCTCCTGCCCACTCAGGTGACCCCCAGGGGCCTCGGGGCCGCGTCCACGCCGCTCGGACATCGGGCCGGAGCTTCCTACTGCACTTCCCCACCCCGAGAGTCCGGGACTGAGCTCCTCACCTCCCTTCTCGAAGCACTTTAACTTTGTGGACTAACAGATATTATTTATTATTATTATTATTATTAATTATTATTATTATTATTAATGATATCGACTGCTCGCTGAAGGATTTTATAACATTGCGGCAGGCGGCGGGAGGGGCGGGGCGCGGATTACAGGAGAGGAAAAATTTCCCAAAAAAAAAAAGGGCAAAAACCACCAAAACAGCTACCAAAAAATAAATAAATGAAAATAAAAATAACTCCCAGCCTTTTCAGACCTGTAACCAAAGCGGATGGTTGGAATAAAGAGCGGAAAAAAGCGGGAGAGCTCCGTGTTTTTCGCCGGGAATGTTCGGGGTCGGGATCTCCCCTCGGCTTTTTCCGCGTCCTGTTCTCTCCGGCGGCGGCGGCGTTCGCTGCTCCTGCCTCAGGCCGGCGCCTTCCAGCGGCGAATTCCTGCTGGAAAATCCAAGGGGGAAACCTAAAGGAGGGATTTCCAAGGGTCGGAGGGATGGGAATATCGGCGGGGTTTCGGGATGTGGGGCCGCTTCCTCACCTCCTGCCCGGGATGCTCCGGATTTGGGGGGAAAACGAGGGAAAGGGATGGGATGGGGATGGAGAGAGGCAGGGAATGGGAATTCAGGATTTTAGGGAAAAGAGAGCTGAAAGTTGGGAAGGGATGGGATGGGATGGGATGGGATGGGATGGGATGGGATGGGATGGGATGGGATGGGATGGGATGGGATAGGGCAAGGAAGGGAATGAGAATTCAGGATTTTAGGGAAAAGGGAGCTGAGGATCGGGAAAGGGCTGGGATGGGGCTGCAGAGGGACAGGGAACTCAGGATTTTGGGGAAAAGGCAGCTGAGAGTTGGGAAAGGGCTGGGATGGGGCTGGAGCAGGACAGGGAATGGGAATTCAGGATTTTAGGGAAAAGCGAGCTGAGGGTTGGGAAAGGGCTGGGATGGGGCTGGAGAGGGGCAGGGAATGGGAATTCAGGATTTTAAAATCCAACAAAAGCGGGAGAGAACAATTCCTCCAGCAAAGCCCCGCGGCTCAAAGGCAGATCCCGATCCATCCCGGCTATTCCTGGCCCTCCTCCCACAGGGAATTATTTTGGGATGGCCTCGGGATCGCAGCTGGGGACACGGGGGTGGCACTGAGGGGACCCGCAGGTCCCTGATCCTCACGGGGAGGGAGGAGCTTGGCAGCAGAACCTGGAATTTTTCCCGGCTCCTTCCATCTCTTTTTGGCGCAGAATTCCAGCTGGAAGCTTGCGGGAAAAGAGGAGGCAGGAGCCGGGAGCGGAGCGGTTCCAGAGCCGGGAGTGGGAAGTTTTGGGTTTTTCCAGGGGTTATTCTGGGATCTGAGCTTTCCCGGGAGCGGGAAGACACGAGAGGGTCAGGAATTCCAGCTTGGGAAAGTCAGGAATTCCAGCATGGAAAGTCAGATATTCCAGAGTGGGAAGTCAGATATTCCAGCTCGGGAAAGTCAGGAATTCCACCATGGGAAAATCAGGAATTCCAGTATGGGAAGCTCAGATATTCCAGCATGGAAAGTCAGGAATTCCAGCATGGGAAGTTCAGATATTCCAGCATTGGAAAATCAGATATTCCAGCATGCAATGGTCAGGTATTCCAGTAGCTTTTCCAGGCTTTTCCCGGCCTGGGAACACCTCAACCAAAATCCACCAGGAGCATCTGAGTTTTATTTTTCCCAGCATCATTTTTGGGGCGATTCCAGCCTGGAATTTTTGGGTGCTGCTCCTGAATTCCGAGCTCTTCCCATTCCCAGCTCCACCGGCGCCAACGCCAGGACCCCCAAACTCCAAAATCCCACCCTAAAATCCCGGGAAAAAGCGCTGGGAGCAGCTCACGGTGACGCTGAGCCTGGAATGGGTTGGAGCAGGTGCTGGCAGCACGAATCCCAGTTTTTCCAGGGGTTTTCCTGGGATCTGCTCTCTCCCTGGAGCGGGAAATTCAGATTTTCCAGCTCGGGAAGCTCAGGTATTCCAGCACACGGGATCAAGTATTCCAGCGGCTTTTCCAGTTTTTTCCCGGTCTGGGCAGAGCCTCAAACAGGAGCATTTTGATTTTTGATTGGGATCCCGCTGGATCCAGGGATTTCAGGGATTCCAGGGATTTCAGGGATTTCAGGGATTCCAGGGGTTCCAGGGATTCCAGGGGTTCCAGGGATTTCAGGGATTTCAGGGATGGAGAGGCACTGTTGCATCCCATAAAACCCCTTTATGGCTCCATCCAGGGATTCCAAAAATCGGGATCGAGCTCTGGGCTGGCTCCCGGCTGCCCTCACCCCTTTTCCAAGCGGTTTTTCCAGCCGGGAATGCTCCAGCTCTGTTTTTAGGGATTACCGGCTGCCTCGGAGCCCTTTCCCAGTTTTTCCCCAGAGGATTTTGGGGTTTGTTGAACCCGGTGTCCGTCTGGGATTTCCTGGGCTCCGGGTTGGGATCCAGGTGGGATCCGACGGTGATCCAGGTGGGATAAGGGGCGGGCGGAACAGGGAGAGGGGAAATGGATTTAGGGGAAATGAGCTGAGTTTAGGGGAAAAGAGTTGAGTTTAGGGGAAATGGATTTAGGGGAAATGAATTTAGGGGAAATGAAATGGCCCGGGAGGAACCGGGACAAGTTAAACTCGGGATAATCACTCCCGGATTCTTCGCCTTTTCCAGCTGTGGATTCCCAATCCCGGATCCCTGAGGGGCGATCCCGCCTGGAGAAAGAACCCCAAAAACCCCAAAAGCCTGGAGGAAAATCTTAATCCCGGCAGTAAACGAGCAAAATTAGGCTCGGTTTAAGGATAAACCCGAGGTAGAACCGGCTCCAGTTCCACGTCCAGGAGCTGGTCCTGGATCCACCCCCTGGATCTCGAGCATCCCCAAATTCCTGAGACAGGGACACCCCAAAAGCCCCCAAAATCCTATGGGGCAAAGGGGTTCCTATAGGATTTTCCATGGGGCAGGCGGCTCCCTCTGGAAGTTCCTGTAGGGGTTTCTATAGGGCAGAGAGATCCCTATAGGGTTTTCTATGGGGCAGGGAGGTCTCTATGGGGCAGAGGGGTCTCTATAGGGTTTTCCATGGGTTCGAGGGGTCCCTATAGGGTTTTCTATGGGGTTTTCTATGGGGCAAGGGGGGTCCTGTGGGTCCGAGGGGTCCCTGTAGGGTTTTCCATGGGGCAGGGAGTTCCCGGCCCCCCCGTAGGGCTGATTCACAGGTGGCCCTGGTGGCCCTGGTGGCCCTGGTGACACCGCCCGGAAACCCCTGCGGGTGGAAAGCGAAAGCGACACCAGCGGTGTCACCCCCGCCCCCACGCGCGACAAAACCGCTGCGGAGGGACCGGCCTGACCCTGGCGGGGGTGGCACTGGCGACAGCGCCACGCGGGAGAGGTGACACTCCCTGTTCCCGGCACCCGCGGGGGTTTTTGTCGCCACGGCTGGGGACAAAGTGTGGCGGTGGCACCTCCGGCTGCTGCCTGTCGCTCAGTGTCCCTCAGTGTCCCTCAGTGTCCCTTGGTGTCCCTCAGTGTCCCTTGGTGTCCCTCAATGTCCCTCAATGTCCCTCAGTGTCCCTCGGTGCCCCTCAATGTCCCTCAGTGTCCCTCGGTGTCCCTCCATGTCCCTCAGTGTCCCTCAGTGTCCCTCAGTGTCCCTTGGTGTCTCTCTGTGTCCCTCAGTGTCCCTCAATGTCCCTCAGTGTCCCTCAGTGTCCCTCAATGTCCCTCAATGTCCCTCAATGTCCCTCAGTGTCCCTCGGTGTCCCTCCATGTCCCTCAGCGAGTGTCCCTCAGTGTCCCTCAAATGTCCCTTGGTGTCCCTCTGTGTCCCTCTGTGTCCCTCAGTGTCCCTCAGTGTCCCTCAATGTCCCTCCATGTCCCTCAGTGTCCCTCAGTGTCCCTCCATGTCCCTCAATGTCCCTCTGTGTCCCTCCATGTCCCTCAGTGTCCCTCAATGTCCCTCGGTGTCCCTCAATGTCCCTTGGTGTTCCTCTGTGTCCCTCTGTGTCCCTCAATGTCCCTCAATGTCCCTTGGTGTCCCTCAATGTCCCTCAATGTCCCTCCGTGTCCCTCAGTGTCCCTCAGTGTCCCTCGGTGTCCCTCAATGTCCCTCAATGTCCCTCAGTGTCCCTCTGTGTTGCCCTGTGTTCCTCTGTGTCCCTCAGTGTCCCTCCATGTCCCTCCGTGTTCCTCCATGTCCCTCAGTGTCCCTCTGTGTCCCTCAGTGTCCCTCAATGTCCCTTGGTGTCCCTCAATGTCCCTTGGTGTCCCTCAGTGTCCCTCGGTGTCCCCTGACCCCGTGTCGGTGGCAGCGGGTCCCACCCAGGCCGGTGACAGCGCAGGGAGGCAGGAGGGGGTGGCACTGTCCCTCCGTGTCCCCAAGGTGCGCGGCTGCAATGGGGGACAGGGACAGCGGGGGACAGGGACAGCGGGGGACAGGGACAGCAGGGGACAGGGACAGCAGGGGACAAATCCTGGGTCTGGGAGGGGACAGGGACCATGGGACAGGAGGGGACAGGGACCATGGGACAGGAGAGGACAAGGACCGCAGGGCAGAAGCGACAGTCCCTGTGTCCTGGCAGGGGACAGGAGGGGACATGGCCGTGGGGCAGGAGGTGACAAACGCCGTACCCTGGCAGGGGACAGGCTCCACGCTCCGCAGAGGGAGGGAGGGGACAAGCCACTGCTGCTGTCCCCGCGCGGTGGTGGCACTGACGGGCCCAGCGCGCCCCCCGGTGCCTGTCGCCGATGTCGCATCCGCCACCAGCCCCGCTCGGCGCTCCCGGCTCCGCGTCCCCTGTCCCCAAAGAGAGACCCCAGAGACCCCCGTGTCCCCCTCCCCGTTGTCGCCACCCCCGTCGCTGAGTGGTGCCAGTGCGACTTGTCGCGCCGGGGGACAAGCGACCCTGTGTGCCACCATCCCGGGAGGTGGCAGCTTTGTCACCGGCTGGGGACACCCCAAAAGCCTTTCCCGGCTGGCAGCGGGTGCTTGGGATTTGGGATTTGGGATTTGGGATTTGGGATTTGGGATTTGGGATTTGGGATTTGGGGTGGAGCCCGGGAATGCCGGATCTGTCCCCTCCCGGGTCACAGGGACTGTCCCCTCCTGTCTCCTCCCAGGGCACAGGGACTGTCACCTCTTGTCCCAGGGTCCCTGTCCCCTCCTGTCACCTCCTGTCCCCTCCCAGGGCACAGGGGCTGTCCCCTCCTGTCCCCTCCCAGGGCCCAGCATGTGTCCCCCTGTCCAGGGGAGGGGGGACTTGAGGCACCCCCAGCAGAGTCCCCAAGGTTGTCCCCAAGGCTGTCCCCTGCCGGGCCGGGGGTGACCCTGGCCGGGATCCCCCAAGGCTGTCCCCAAGGCTGTCCCCAAGGCTGTCCCCTGCCGCGGGTGACCCTGGCCAGGATCCCCCAAGGCCATCCCCGGCCGGGGTGCCCCGACCCGCGCGTTGTTGTCATTTTTGGGGCAGCTCCCGCCTTTCCCCCAAGGCCACCCGTGTCACCTGCGGCCGGGGCGGGGAGGGGGCCGCGCTGTGCCACCCCCGGCGTGTCGCTGTCGCCGAGGGGCGGGAGCATCTCCCGGAGCCCGGGATAAGAGCGAGGCCACGCGTCCCTCGGGGCCACCCTCCCCATGCTCGCCCGCGCTGCCGCCACCAAGCCCGGAGCCCTGCGGGGATGTCGCCCGGCGCGGCTGGGCGGGACTGTCGCGGCTGTCCCCAAGGGTCCCCGGCCCTTCGAGCAGGTGCCCGGGGAGTGGCGGGCGGGGTGGCTCAACCTGCTCCGCTTCTGGCAGGAGGGCGGCCTCAGCAACCTGCACCTCATCATGGCCCGCAAGTTCCGCCACTTCGGGCCCATCTACAGGTCGGTGGCAGTGTCGCCTCCCCGTGTCGCCTCCTGTGTCACCTCCCTGTGTCACCTCCCGTGTCACTTCCCTGTGTCACCTCCCCGTGTTCTCTCTCCGTGTCCCCTCCTGTGCCCCCTGCCCGTGCCCCCTCCCTGTGTCACCTCCTGTATCACCTCCCCGTGTCGCCTCCTGTGTCACCTCCCTGTGTCACCTCCCGTGTCACCTCCTGTGTCACCTCCTGTGTCCCCTCTGGTTCCTCCTCTCCGTGTCCCCTCCTGTGCCCCCTGCCCGTGTTCCCTCCTCGTGTCCCCTGCTCCTGTCCCCTCCCATATCCCCTTCCCGTGTCCCCTCCATGTGTCACCTCCGGTGTCCTCTCCCCGTGTCGCCTCCCCGTGTCACCTCTCCGTGCCCCCTGCCCGTGTCCTCTCCTCGTGTTCCCTGCGGTGTCCCCTCCCCGTGCCCCCTGCCTTTGTCCCCTCCCGTGTCCCCTCTCGTGTCCCCTGCCCCTGTCCCCTGCCCCTGTCCCCTGCCCTTGTCCCCCCGTGTCCCCTCCCGTGTCCCCTCCCGTGTCCCCGGTCTGGTCCCCAGCCCAGGGGGGGGTGGGGGCTGAGCTGCTGGAGGAGCCTGGCCCGGCTTGGGGACACCGTGAGGGACAAGAGGGGACAGGGACAGGGACCGCGGGACGGGACAGGGACAGGGACAATCCCTGTGTCCCGGGAGGGGACAGGGACCGAGGGACGGGACAGGGACAATCCCTGTGTCCCGGGAGGGGACAGGAGGGGACAGGTCCTGTGTTTTGGGAGAGCACAGGGAACTTGGGACGGGACGGGACAGACGCCGTGCCCAGGGAGGGGACAGGGACCTTGTGGCAGGAGGGGACAGCCCCTTGTCCCGGGAGCGGGATTTGCTTCCCGCAGCCTCTCCGTGCCCTCCTGGGCCCTGACCCCACATCATCCTCGGGAGGGGACACCCTGTGGGGTGGACTTTGGGATTGTCCCCCGTGTCCCACTCCAGGGAGAAGCTGCTCTGACCCCACATCACCCTCTGGGACAGGACATTCTGTGGGGTGGCTGATTTTGGGGTTGTCCCCCATGTTCCCCTCTGGGGAGAAGCTGCTCTGACCCCACATCATCCTCTAGGTTAGAACATCCTGTGGGGTTAATTTTGGGGTCGCCCCCATCTCCCCCCGCAGGGAGAAGCTGCTCTGACCCCACATCACCCTCTGGGACAGGACGTTCTGTAGGATTGATCTTGGGGTCGTCCCCATCTCCCCCTCCAGGGAGAATCTGGGTTGATCCCACATCACCCTCTGGGACAGGACATTCTGTGGGATTGATTTTGGGGTTTTCCCTCCGGGGAGAAGCTGCTCTGACCCCACATCACCCTCTGGGACAGAACATTCTGTAGGATTGATTTTGGGGCTGATCCCCATCTCCCCCCGCAGGGAGAAGCTGGGCTGATCCCAAATCATCCTCCAGGATAGGACATTCTATGGGGCTGATTTTGGGGTCGCCCCCATCTCCCCCTCCAGGCAGAAGCTGCTCTGACCCCAAACCATCCTCTAGGACAGGACATTCTGTGGGGTGTGGGGTTGATTTTGGGGTCGTCCCCATCTCCCCCCGCAGGGAGAAGCTGCTCTGACCCCACATCCCCCTCTGAAATAGGACATTCTATGGGGTTGATTTTGGGGTCGTCCCCATCTCCCCACACAGGGAGAAGCTGGGCGTCTACGAGAGCGTGAACATCATCAGCCCAGGGGACGCGGCCACGCTGTTCCAGGCCGAGGGGACCCTGCCCGAGCGCTTCAGCGTCCCCCCGTGGGTGGCCTACCGTGACTTCCGCAACAAACCCTACGGGGTGCTCCTCAAGTGAGTGACCCCAAACCCTACAGGGTGCTCCTCAAGTGAGTGACCCCAAACCCTACGGGGTGCTCCTCAAGTGAGTGACCCCAAACCCTACGGGGTGCTCCTCAAGTGAGTGACCCCAAACCCGAGATCCCATGGCGGGGGTGACGGGGACACCACAGGGTGTTCCTCAAGTGAGTGACCCCAAACCCTACGGGGTGCTCCTCAAGTGAGTGACCCCAAACCCTATGGGATGCTCCTCAAGTGAGTGACCCCAAACCCTATGGGATGCTCCTCAAGTGAGTGACCCCAAACCCGAGATCCCATGGCAGGGGTGACAGGGACACGGCGGGGGTGACGGGGACATTGGCGGGTGTCCTCAAGTGAGTGACCCCAAACCTACGATGCTCCTCAATGAGCTGACCCAACCCGGATCCTGGCGGGTGACAGGGACACGCACGGGGTGGGGTGACTGCTCCTCAAGTGAGTGACCCCAAACCCGAGATCCCATGACGGGAGTGACAGGGACACGGCGGGGGTGACGGGGACATGGTGGGGTGACGGGGACATGGTGGGGTGCTCCTCAAGTGAGTGACCCCAAACCCGAGATCCCATGGCGGGGGTGATGGGGACACCGTGGGGTGCTCCTCAAGTGAGTGACCCCAAACCCTACGGGGTGCTCCTCAAGTGAGTGACCCCAAACCCGAGATCCCACGGCGGGGGTGACAGGGACGCCGCGGGGGTGACGGGGACATGGCGGGGGTGACGGGGACACTGCGGGGTGCTCCTCAAGTGAGTGACTCCAAACCCTACGGGGTGCTCCTCAAGTGAGTGACCCCAAACCCTATGGGGTGCTCCTCAAGTGAGTGACCCCAATCCCGAGATCCCACGGCGGGGGTGACGGGGACCCCGCGGGGTGACATCCCGCTGTCCCCGCGCCACCCAGGACGGGCGAGGCGTGGCGCTCGGACCGGCTGCTGCTCAACAAGGAGGCGCTGGCGCCCGAGGCCGTGCCCGGCTTCGTGCCCCTGCTCAGCGCCGTGGGCGAGGACTTCGTGCGCCGGGCGCGGGCCCAGGCGCGGCTCAGCGGCCGAGAGTGCTGGACGGGAGACTTCAGCCAGGAGCTGTTCCGCTTCGCCCTCGAGTGTGAGTGCTTTGTGTCCCCTAAAACCCCAAAACACCCCAAAAAACCCCAAAACTCCATAAAAAAACCCAAAAACCCCATAAAAATCGGCCAAGCCCACCAGAACCCGTGAGTGCTGGATGGGAGACTTCAGTCAGGAGCTGTTCCGCTTCGCCCTCGAGTGTGAGTGCTTTGTGTCCCCTAAAACCCCAAAACACCCAAAAAACCCCAAAAAACTCCATTAAAAACCCCAAAAACCCCGTAAAAATCGGCCAAACCCACCAAAACTAGCATGTGCTGGATGGGAGACTTCAGCCAGGAGCTGTTCCGCTTCGCCCTCGAGTGTGAGCGCTGTGTGTCCCTGGAGACCCCAAAATACCCAAAAAACCCCAAAAAACTCCAAAAAACTCCATTAAAAACCCCAAAAACCCCATAAAAATCGGCCAAACCCACCAGAACCCCTGAGTGCTGGACAGGAGACTTCAGCCAGGAGCTGTTCCACTTCGCCCTTGAGTGTGAGTGCTGAGTGTCCCTGGAGGCCCCAAAACACCCAAAAATCCCCAAAAGCCCATTAAAAAAATCCCCAAAACCCCATAAAAAAACCCCAAACTCACCAAAAACTGCGAGGGTTGGACAGGAGACTTCAGCCAGGAGCTGTTCCGCTTCGCCCTTGAGTGTGAGTGCTGAGAGTCCCCGGAGACCCCAAAACACCCCAGAAACCCCCCAAAAACCCCTCAAAACCCCACCAAAACCCATCAAAAAACCCCAACCCCCCAAAAAAACCCTCAAAACCCCAAACACCCCAAAATCCCCCCCAAATCCCCCCAAAACCCACCCAAAACCTGCTAAAATCTCCCCCAAACCCCTAAAACCCCGAAACCCCCAGCCCCGTCCTCAGGGATCGGCCACCAAGCTTGTCCCCAAAGCCCAAAGGAGGGGGCAGAGGGATGTCCCCTCCCCAGGCAGAATGTCCCCTCTCCCATTGGGATGTCCCCTCTCCCATTGGGATGTCCCCTCCCCAGGCAGAATGTCCCCTCTCCCATTGGAATGTCCCCTCTCCTGGTGGGATGTCCCCTCTCCCATTGGAATGTCCCCTCTCCCATTGGGATGTCCCCTCTCCCATTGGGATGTCCCCTCTCCCATTGGAATGTCCCCTCTCCCATTGGGATGTCCCCTCCCTAGGCAGAATGTCCCCTCTCCCATTGGGATGTCCCCTCCCTAGGCAGAATGTCCCCTCTCCCATTGGGATGTCCCCTCCCTAGGCAGAATGTCCCCTCTCCCATTGGGATGTCCCCTCCCCAGGCGGAATGTCCCCTCTCCCATTGGGATGTCCCCTCTCCCATTGGGATGTCCCCTCTCCAGACAGGATGTCCCCTCCCCAGGCAGAATGTCCCCTCTCCTGGTGGCATGTCCCCTCTGCAGGCACGATGTCCCCTCCCCAGACGAGCTCAGGCCACCTCAGCACCGTTGTCAAAACACCTTTTGTCATTTATGGGCCACCAGCTGGTGACAAACCCGACCCCCCAGGAGCAAACAGGAGGCCAAGCCGGGCCTCGGTGGCCAGGGCAAGGCTGGAGGTGGCCTTGGGGACACTGGGGACATGTCCCTCATTGTCACTGGGAGCACCTGGGGCTGCTCTCCATGGCCTTGGGGACATTGGGGACATGTCCCTCACTGTCACTGGGAGCACCTGGGGCTGCTCTCCATGGCCTTGGGGACACTGGGGACACGTCCCGCATTGTCACTGGGAGCACCTGGGTCTGCTCTCCATGGCCTTGGGGACATTGGGGACACGTCCCTCACTGTCCTTGTCCCCAGCGGTGTGCCACGTGCTGTACGGCGAGCGCCTGGGGCTGCTCTCCATGGGGATGGTGACAGTGACAATGACACGTCCCTCACTGTCCCTGTCCCTGTCCCCAGCAGTGTGCCACGTGCTGTACAGGGAGCACCTGGGAATGGCCACGGGGACATTGGTGACATGTCCCCGTCCCTGTCCCCAGCAGTGTGCCATGTGCTGTACGGCGAGCGCCTGGGGCTGCTCTCCATGCCCATGGTGACATTGGTGACACGTCCCTCATTGTCCTTGTCCCCAGCGGTGTGCCACGCGCTGTACGGCGAGCGCCTGGGGATGCCCATGGGATGGTGACAGTGACAATGACACGTCCCTGTCCCTGTCCCTGTCCCTGTCCCCAGCGGTGTGCCACGTGCTGTACGGCGAGTGCCTGGGAATGGCCATGGGGACATTGGTGACATGTCCCTGTCCCTGTCCCTGTCCCCAGCGGTGTGCCACGTGCTGTACGGCGAGCTCCTGGGTCAGGTGTCCATGTCCATGGTGACATTGGTGACATGTCCCTCACTGTCATTGTCCCCAGCGGTGTGCCACGTGCTGTACGGCGAGCGCCTGGGGCTGCTCTCCATGCCCATGGTGACATGTCCCTGTCCCTGTCATTGTCCCCAGCGGTGTGCCACGTGCTGTATGGCGAGTGCCTGGGGATGCCCATGGGATGGTGACAGTGACAATGACACGTCCCTGTCCCTGTCCCTGTCCCCAGCGGTGTGCCACGTGCTGTACGGCGAGCGCCTGGGGCTGCTCTCCATGGCCATGGTGACATTGGTGACACGTCCCTCACTGTCCTTGTCCCCAGCGGTGTGCCACGTGCTGTACGGCGAGCGCCTGGGGCTGCTCTCCATGCCCATGGTGACATGTCCCTGTCCCTGTCCCTGTCCCTGTCCCCAGCGGTGTGCCACGCACTGTACGGCGAGCACCTTGTACAGGTCTCCATGGCCATGGGGATGGTGACACGTCCCTCATTGTCCCTGTCCCTGTCCCTGTCCCCAGCGGTGTGCCACGTGCTGTACGGCGAGCGCCTGGGGCTGCTGCAGGACTTTGTGGAGGCGGAGGCGCAGCGCTTCATCGAGGCCGTGTCGCGCATGTTCCACACCACGGCGCCCATGCTGCACCTGCCGCCCGCGCTGCTGCGCCGCCTCAACACGCGCACCTGGCGCGAGCACGTGCAGGCCTGGGACGCCATCTTCGCACAGGGTCAGTGTCACCCGCGCCTGTCACCTCCCCCCGGCACCGTGACACCCGCGACTGTCACCTCCCCCTGACACCGTGACACCCGCGACTGTCACCTCCCCCTGACACCGTGACACCCGCGACTGTCACTGCCCCCCAAAACCGTGACACCCGCGACTGTCACCTCCCCCTGACACCGTGACACCCGTGACTGTCACCTCCCCTGGAAACCGTGACACCTGCGCCTGTCACCTCCCCCCGAACACCGTGACACCCGCGCCTGTCACTGCCCCCCAAAACCGTGACACCCATGCCTGTCACCTCCCCCAACACCGTGATACCCGCGACTGTCACCTCCCCCCGACACCGTGACACCCGCGACTGTCACCGCCCCCCACACCGTGACACCCGTGACTGTCACCTCCCCCTGACACCGTGACACCTGCGCATGTCACCTCCCCCCAACACTGACACCTGCGCATGTCACCTCCCCACAACACCGTGACACCCGTGACTGTCACCTCCCCACAACACCGTGACACCCGTGACTGTCACCTCCCTCCAACACCGTGACACCCGCGCCTGTCACCTCCCCCTGACACCGTGTCACCTGTGCATGTCACCTCCCTCCAACACCGTGACACCCGTGCATGTCACCTCCCCCCGACACCGTGATACCCATGACTGTCACCTCCCCCAACACCGTGACACCCGCACCTGTCACCTCCCTCCAACACCGTGACACCCGCGCCTGTCACCTCCCCCAACAACACCCCGCCTGTCACCTCCCCCCAACACCTGATATCCCGACTGTCACCTCCCCCGACACCTCCTACACCCCACTGTCACCTCCCCCCGACACCGTGACACCCGTGCCTGTCACCTCCTTCCAACACCGTGACACCCACCTCCTCCAACACCGTGACACCCGCGCATTCACCTCCCCCGGACACCGTGACACCCGCGCCTGTCACCTCCCCCGACACCGTGACACCCGCGCCTGTCACCTCCCCCCGACACCGTGACACCCGTGCATGTCACCTCCCCCCAGACACCGTGACACCCGCGCATGTCACCTCCCCCCAACACCGTGACACCCGCGCATGTCACCTCCCCCCGGACACCGTGACACCCGTGCCTGTCACCTCCCCCCAACACTGTGATACCCGTGCCTGTCACCTCCTTCCAACACCGTGACACCCGCGGCTGTCACCTCCCTCCAACACCGTGACATCCATGCCTGTCACCTCCCCCGGACACCTGCGGGGCTCACAGGGCACAGTGGTGTTGTCAGAGTGGGGTGGTGGTGGCGCCTCTCCTGGTGGGGTGTCCCATCCCCTGGTGGGATGTCCCCTCTCCAGACAGGATGTCCCCTCCCCAGCTGACATGTCCCCTCTGTGGGCAGGATGTCCCCTCTCGTACTGGGATGTCCCTTCTCCCACTGGGATGTCCCCTCTCCAGACAGGATGTCCCCTTCCTGGATGGGATGTCCCCTCTCATGGTGGCATGTCCCCTCTGCAGGCACGATGTCCCCTCCCCAGACGAGCTCAGGCCACCTCAGCACTGTTGTCAAAACACCTTTTGTCATTTATGGGCCACCAGCTGGTGACAAACCCGACCCCCAGGAGCAAACAGGAGGCCAAGCCGGGCCTCGGTGGCCATGGCAAGGCTGGAGGTGGCCTTGGGGACACTGGGGACATGTCCCTCATTGTCACTGGGAGCACCTGGGGCTGCTCTCCATGGCCATGGGGACACTGGGGACACGTCCCTCACTGTCACTGGGAGCACCTGGGTCAGGTCTCCATGGCCTTGGGGACACTGGGGACACGTCCCTCATTGTCACTGGGATCACCTGGGTCAGGTCTCCATGGCCATGGGGACACTGGGGACATGTCCCTCATTGTCACTGGGATCACCTGGGTCAGCTCTCCATGGCCGTGGGGACACTGGGGACACGTCCCTCATTGTCCCTGTCCCCCAGCACCAACCAGAGGTTCCACACAGCACCTTGAGGGGAAACACCCGCGACAACACCCAGTGGGTGGCGATGTCCTGATGTCCCCACCTCCGTGTCCCCTCCCGCGTGTCCCCTGAGTGTCCCCTGAGTGTCCCCGTGTCCCCTCAGCGGACAAGTGCATCCAGAACGTGTACCGGGACCTGCGGCTGCGGCGCAAGAGCGCCCAGGAGCACAAGGGCATCCTGGGCAACCTCATCCTGCGCGACACGCTGCCCCTCGAGGACATCCGCGCCAGTGTCACCGAGATGATGGCCGGAGGGGTGGACACGGTACGGGGACAGTCCTGGATGGCGCCGGGGGGGATGGGAGGAGGAGCTGGCAGCGGGGAGCCCGGCAGGAGCAGGTCCTGGCAGCATTGTCACTGTCACTGTCACTGTCCTGTCCCCAGACCCTGCAGTGGGCCATGCTGGAGCTGGCGGCGCTGTCATTGTCCCTGTCACTGTCACTGTCCCCAGACCTCGATGACCCTGCAGTGGACCGTGCTGGAGCTGGCAGCGCTGTCACTGTCATTGTCATTGTCCCCAGACCTCGATGACCGTGCAGTGGGCCATGCTGGAGCTGGCAGCGCTGTCACTGTCACTGTCACTGTCGCTGTCCCCAGACCCTGCAGTGGGCCATGATGGAGCTGGCGGCGCTGTCATTGTCCCTGTCACTGTCACTGTCACTGTCCCTGTCATTGTCCCCAGACCTCGATGACCCTGCAGTGGGCCATGCTGGAGCTGGCAGCGCTGTCACTGTCATTGTCCCCAGACCTCGATGACCCTGCAGTGGGCCATGCTGGAGCTGGCAGCGCTGTCACTGTCACTGTCCCTGTCACTGTCATTGTCCCCAGACCTCGATGACCCTGCAGTGGGCCATGCTGGAGCTGGCAGCGCTGTCACTGTCCCTGTCGCTGTCCCTGTCACTGTCATTGTCCCCAGACCTCGATGACCCTGCAGTGGGCCATGCTGGAGCTGGCAGCGCTGTCCCTGTCACTGTCACTGTCATTGTCCCCAGACCTCGATGACCCTGCAGTGGGCCATGCTGGAGCTGGCGCGCTCCCCGCGCGTGCAGGAGCAGCTGCGGGCCGAGGTGCTGGCGGCCAAGCGGGAGGCGGGCGGCGACCGGGAGAAGATGCTCAGATCCACGCGGCTGCTCAAGGCCGCCATCAAGGAGACGCTCAGGTGAGAGCGAGGAGGAGGAGGAGCAGCTCAGGTGAGCGCGGGGAGGAGGAGGAGCTCAGGTGAGTGCGAGGAGGAGGAGACGCTCAGGTGAGTGAGAGGAGGAGGAGGAGGAGCTCAGGTGAGTGCAGGGAGGAGATGCTCAGGTGAGTGCGAGGAGGAGCCG
The DNA here is from genome assembly GCA_034509425.1 of Eopsaltria australis. NCBI lineage: Eukaryota > Metazoa > Chordata > Aves > Passeriformes > Petroicidae > Eopsaltria > Eopsaltria australis. The sequence continues at coordinate 59,775 of JAVTVJ010002754.1, forward strand.
CTCAGGTGAGTGCGAGGAGGAGGAGCCGCTCAGGTGGGCGGGGAGAGGAGGAGCTCAGGTGAGTGCGAGGAGGAGCCGCTCAGGTGGGCGGGGAGAGGAGAAGCTCAGGTGAGCGCAGGGAGGAGCAGCTCAGGTGAGTGCGAGGAGGAGGAGGAGCAGCTCAGATGAGAGCGGGGAGGAGGAGCTCAGGTGAGTGCGAGGAGGAGGAGGAGCTCAGGTGGGCGGGGAGAGGAGGAGCTCAGGTGAGCGCAGGGAGGAGCCGCTCGGGTGCGCGGGGCACGCCTGCCCTCCCCAGGCTGTCCCCAGAGCGCCGAGGGTGGCACTTGTCGCGCAGGCTGCACCCGGTGGCGGTGACCCTGCAGAGGTACACCACGCACGAGGTCATCCTGCAGGACTACCGCATCCCGCCCAGGGTGAGGGGACACGGGGACACGGGGACGTGGGGACACGGGGACACGGGGACACGGGGATGTGGGGACACGGGGACGCGGGGATGGGGAGACACAGGGACAAGGGGACACAGGGACAAGGGGACATGGGGATGCAGGAACTCGGGGACATGGGGACATGGAGACACAATGACACGGGGACACAGGGATGCGGGGACACGGGGACACGGGGACACAGGGACACGGGGACACGGGTATAACAGTGACACGGGGACACAGGGACACGGGGAGCAGCAGTGGGACCCTTCCCCCAGCCCCACAGCTCTCCCCGCCCCACAGACGCTGGTGCAGGTGAGGGACACAGAGACACAGAGACACGGGGACACGGGGACACGGGGACACAGGGACGTGGGAACACGGGGACATGGGGACTTGGGGACACGGGGAGCAGCAGTGGGACCCTTCCCCCAGCCCCACCAACTCTCCCCGCCCCCAGACGTTGTGCAGGTGAGGGACACAGAGACACAGAGACACGGGACACGTGGACACGGACACAGGCACGTGGAACACGGGACATGACTTGGGACACGGGAGAGCAGCAGTTGGACCCTTCCCAGCCCCACACTGCTTCCCCGCCCTCAGACGCGGTGCAGGTGAGACACCAGGAACACGGACACAGACGTGGGAACACGAACACAGGGACACGGGGACACAGGGACGTGGGAACACGGGGACACGGGGACACAGGGACACGGGGAGCAGCAGTGGGACCCTTCCCCCAGCCCCACACCTCTCCCCGCCCCAGAGACGCTGGTGCAGGTGAGGGACACAGGGACACGGGGACACGGGGACACAGGGACGTGGGGACACGGGGATACGGGGACACAAGGACACGGGGAGAAGGAGTGGGACCCTGCCCCAGCCCCACAGCTCTCCCCGCCCCTCAGACGCTGGTGCAGGTGGGAGACACAGGGACACGGGGACACGGGGACACAGGGACGTGGGAACACGGGGACACAGGGACACAGGGACACGGGGAGCAGCAGTGGGACCCTTCCCCCAGCCCCACAGCTCTCCCGCCCCACAGACGCTGGTGCAGGTGGGACCACGGGACACTGGGACACGGGACACGGCGGGACACGGGGACACGGGGACACAGGGACGTGGGAACATGGGGACACAGGGACGTGGGGACACGGGGACACGGAGAAGACGGGAACACGGGGACAAAGAGACGTGGGGACACGGGGACACGGGGACACAGGGACGTGGGAACATGGGGACACAGGGACGTGGGGACACGGGGACACGGGAAGACGGGAACACGGGGACAAAGAGACGTGGGGACACGGGGACACGGGGACACAGGGACGTGGGAACATGGGGACACAGGGACACAGGGACACGGGGAGCAACAGTGGGACCCTTCCCCCAGCCCCACAGCTCTCCCCGCCCCACAGACGCTGGTGCAGGTGGGTCTGTACGCCATGGGGCGCGACCCCGAGGTGTTCCCGAAGCCCGAGCAGTTCCGGCCGCAGCGCTGGCTCCACGCCGGCCCCAAGCCCTTCCAGGGGCTGAGCTTCGGCTTCGGGCCCCGCCAGTGCCTGGGCCGCCGCATCGCCGAGATCGAGATGCAGCTCTTCCTCATGCACGTGAGTGTCACCGCCCGGGGGACAGGGGGACAGCGGGGTGGGATTCCTGGGGTATTCCTGGGATATTCCTGGGGTATTTCTGGGGCATTTCTGGGGCATTCCTGGGGCATTCCTGGGGTATTTCTGGGGCATTCCTGGGGTATTCCTGGGGCATTCCTGGGATATTCCTGGGGCATTCCTGCGATATTCCTGGGATATTCCTGGGATATTCCTAGGACCCGTGGGGTCCTGGAGCGGTTGGGTCACCCCATCGCGACCCCCGCGGCGTGGGCAGCCCCACAGCGGGTGGCTCCAAACGCCACCCTGGTGTCCCCCTCCTCCTCCTCCTCCTCCTCCTCCTCCTCTTCCTCTTCCTCCTCCTCCTCAGATCCTGGAGAACTTCAAGATCGAGACCATGCGGGCCGTGGACATCGGCACCAAGTTCGACCTCATCCTCATCCCGGACAAGCCCATCCAGCTGACCCTGCGGCCCCTCGAGGGCCAGCCCTGAGGAGCCCCCGGTCCCCGCGCCGCTCCGGGGACACCGCGGCCACCTCGGCGTGGCGCCTGGGGACAGCTGGGACGCGTTCAGGGCCGCGGCCTCGGCTGCCTCGTCCCCGCCTTGGCTCAAGGCCGCGCTTTACGCCGGCCTTGGCGGAGATAAAGCGGGGCCACCCCGCGGAGTGAGGGGTGGGTGGGTGGCTCCGCGGGGGTGGCTCCCGCCCTCTGGAATGTTCTGCTTCGCCTCCGGTCCCCTCTTGTCGCCGATGCGTGGAAAAGCTGCTCTGTGCCGGCCCTGGGTGTGTCCGTCCGTGCGGGCTCAGGGCAGAGGGGACAGCGCGCGCCGGGGGCTCCGGGGGGACACGGGAAGAGCTGGAAGGTTCTGGGGGTGACAGGGAGGGGTTTGGGGTGCGGGGGAGTAAATGCAGCCCCCACTGTCTGGGGTGGGGCAGGGGGACACTGGGGACACCGGGGGACGCTCCCTGGGGTGGGCACGGGGACAGTGGGGACACTCTCTGGGGTGGGCAGGGGGACACTGGGGACACTGGGGACACTGGGGGACACTCCCTGGGGTGGGCAGGGGGACACTGGGGGACACTCCCTGGGGTGGGCACGGGGACAGTGGGGACACCAGGGGTCACTCCCTGACGTGAACAGAAGGGACACTGAAGGTCACTCCCTGGAGTGGACAGGGGGACATCGGGGACACTGGGGACACTGGGGACACTGGGGACACTGGGGACGCTGGGGACACTGGGGACACTGGGGACACCGGAGTCACTGGGGACACCGGGGTCACTCCCTGGGGTGGGCAGGGAGGACACTGGGGACATTGGGGACACCGGGGTCACCCCCTGTCCCCCCGCGCTCACCCAGCCCGGGCTGAGGCCGAGCTCCCGCTCCCGCAGGCGCGTTCCCAGCTCCTGCTTCTCCCGGGCCCAGCTCCTGGCGGCCTCCTGCAGCTGCGGGAGACCCCAAAACGGGCTGTGTGACCCCAAAACGGGCTGTGGGACCCCAAAACGAGCCGAGTGACCCCAAAACGGGCTGTGTGACCCCAAAACGGGCTGTGGGACCCCAAAACGGGCTGTGGGACCCCAAAACGCGCCGAGTGACCCCAAAACGAACCGAGAGACCCCAGAACGGGCTGTGTGACCCCAAAACGGGCTGTGTGACCCCAAAACGGGTTGTGGGACCCCAAAACGGGCTGTGTGACCCCAAAACGCGCCGAGTGACCCCAAAGCGCGCTGAGTGACCCCAAACCGTGCTGTGACCCCAAAACGCGCTGAGTGACCCCAAACCACTGTGGCTGACCCCAAAACGCGCTGGGTGACCGCAAAAACGTGCCGGGTGACCCCAAACCGCGCCGAGTGACCCCAAAACCCGGCGGCTGACCCCAGAACGCTCTGTCTGACCCCAAAACGCACTGTGTGACCCCAAACCGCGCTGCCTCACCCCAAAACGCTCTGGCTGACCCCAAAACGCTCTGGCTGACCCCAAACCGCTCTTCCTGACCCCAAACCGCTCTTCCTGGCCCCAAAACCCGGCGGCCAGCGCTGCCCCGGCGCCCCGAGCCCCCCAGCGGTGCCCACCTGCCTCTCCAGCGCTCGGCCTCGGGCTTGCGCCTCCTCCAGCCGGGCCAGCAGCGCCACCTTCTCCGTGTCCCCAAGGGCACCCTGCGGCCACCGCAGAGCCGCCGTTGGGATCGTGTCCCCTTCCCACTGCCCGGAGAGGGCGATGCCACCCCGGGTGTCCCCTCCGCGCGGTGCTTTGTCCCCGCGGTGTCCCCTCACCGCTCGGGCCAGCTCGTCCCGCAGCCGCCGGGTCTCGGCCAGCAGCGTCGCCAGGGTGTCACCGCCCAGGGTGTCACCTGCGGGGTGGCGCGGGGGGACAGCGCGACGCAGTGTCGCGTGTCACACCCCGAGCGGGGACAGCGCTGCAGGGAGCGCCGGCCACTGATGGGGGCTGGGGGGGCTCGGGAGTGAGGGGTCCCCTGGCATGGTCGGGGGGAGGTTGGGGACATCCCTGAGTGTCCCTGTCCCCTCTGCGCCCACCCGCGGGTCCCTCCTGCCCGCCCTGGATCACAGGGAGCCTCCAGCCATGTTGGGGACACCCCTGAGTGTCCCTGTCCCCTCCGCGCCCACCCGCGGGTCCCTCGGTGCTCCTGCCCGCCCTGGACCATGGCAGGGAGGGTTGGGGACATCCCTGAGTGTCCCTGTCCCCTCTGCGGGGGTCTCTCCTGCCCGCCCTCGATCACAGGGAGCCTCCAGCCGTGTTGGGGACATTCCTGGCTGTCCCTGTCCCCTCCGCACCCACCCGCGGGTCCCTCGGTGCTCCTGCCCGGCCTGGAGCATGGCAGGGAGGGCTGGGGACATCCCTGAGTGTCCCTGTCCCCTCCGCACCCACCCGCGGGTCCCTCGGTGCCCCTGCCCGGCCTCTCCCGCAGCAGCCGCTCCATGGCCTCGATCACCTGCGGAGAGAGGACACCGCTGTCCCCGTGTCCCCAGCGCGATGCCACCGCCTCGTGGAGAGGTGGGAAAGACCAGAGGGGCTCCCGATGTCCCCAAACCCCCTCTCCTTGTCACCTCAACCCCTCACCTTCTCCTGCTGCCGCAGCGCCCGCTGCAGTCCCCTCGCCTTGGCCACCCTGTCCTGGCACCTCCTCAGTGCCACCTGCTGCTGTTGGTGGCACCTCTGCAGCAGCACCAGCTCCTTCTCCCGGTCATTTTTCTGCGTGGAAAATCCCTCGGGAATTCCGGGCACAGCCTTGGGGACATCACCCGGGGTGTCCCTCAGTGCCACCCTCGGCCCGTACCCGGATCAGCTCGTTCTGCAGCCGCTGGACGCGGTCCCTCAGTGCCCGCAGCTCTGCATCGCCGGACGCCAGCTCGTGGGACAGGCTGGCTGCAGGGACACCGCGGTCACCCACCTGGAGTGGCAGTGACCGGACACCCACCCAGGGTGGCACTGCCCAGTGTGCCCCTGCCCATCCCCAGGGTGGCCGCAAGGACATTGGGGTCACCCACACAGGGTGGCAGTGCCTGGTCACCCTCCCGGAGTGGCTGCAAGGACACCGCGGTCACCAGGCCAGGGTGGCAGTGCCCAGTGCCCCACTGCCCTTCCCCAGGGTGGCCGCAAGGACATTGGGGTAACCCACACAGGGTGGCAGTGTCTGGTCACCCTCCCGGAGTGGCTGCAAGGACATCGCGGTCACCAGGCCAGGGTGGCAGTGCCCAGTGCCCCACTGCCCTTCCCCAGGGTGGCCCCAAAGATGTGCCACGTCCTGGTCACCCACCCAGGGTGGCAGTGACTGGACACTCACCCAGGGTGGCAGTGAGTGGACACCCACCCAGGGTGGCAGTGCCCAGTGTGCCCCTGACGTCCCCAGGGTGGCTGCAAGGACACTCTGGTCACCCACCCAGGGTGGCAGTGACCGGACACTCACCCACTCAGTGGCACTGCCTGGTCACCCACCCAGGGTGGCAGAGCCTGGTCACCCACCCAGGGTGGCAGAGCCTGGACACTCATCCAGGGTGGCAGTGACCAGACACACACCCAGGGTGGCAGTGCCTGGTCACCCACCCAGGGTGGCACTGACTGGACACCCACCCAGGGTAGCAGTGCCCAGTGTGCCCCTGACGTCCCCAGGGTGGCTTCAAGGACACCTCGGTCACCCACCCAGGGTGGCAGTGAGTGGTCACCCCCCCAGGGTGGCACTGACCGGTCACCCACGCAGGGTGGCAGTGAGTGGTCACCCACCCAGGGTGGCACTGACTGGACACCCACCCAGGGTGGCAGTGCCCAGTGTGCCCCTGACGTCCCCAGGGTGGCTGCAAGGACACCTCGGTCACTCACCCAGGGTGGCAGTGCCTGGTCACCCACGCAGGGTGGCAGTGCCCAGTGTGCCCCTGACATCCCCAGGGTGGCTTCAGGGACACCCTGGTCACCCACCCACGGTGGCAGTGCCAGGTCACCCACCCAGGGTGGCAGTGAGTGGTCACTCACCCAGGGTGTCAGTGCCAGGTCACCCACGCAGGGTGGCACTGAGTGGTCACCCACCCAGGGTGTCAATGCCAGGTCACCCACGCAGGGTGGCAGTGCCCAGTGTGTCCCCACGTGTCCCCAGCACGCACCGAGCGTGTCCAGCAGCTGCTCCCGGCTCAGGCCATCCAGGCCGGTGTCGCGGCTCGGTGCCGGCTGCCGGAGCCGTGCCAGGCGCTGCCGCAGGTGCCCGTTCTCCGCCTCCAGGCTGGCGACGCGGTGGCGCAGGGACAGCAGGTCCCCGGCCATCCTCCGCAGCGCCACGCGGTACCCGGTGATGGCCTGGGGACAGGGACACAGCCTGGCACCGCCGGACTGACCAGGACACCTCCGGACAGCCCAGGACAGAGCCTGGCACCGTCGGACTGACCAGGACAGAGCCTGGCACCGCCGGACTGACCAGGACACCTCTGGACAGTCCAGGACACTTCCGGACAGTCCAGGACAGAGCCTGGCACTGCCAGACTGACCAGGACAGAGCCTGGCACCGCCGGACTGACCAGGACAGAGTCTGGCACCGCCGGACTGACCAGGACAGAGTCTGGCACCGCCGGACTGACCAGGACACCTCCGGACAGCCCAGGACAGAGCCTGGCACCGTCGGACTGACCAGGACAGAGCCTGGCACCGCCGGACTGACCAGGACACCTCTGGACAGTCCAGGACACTTCCGGACAGTCCAGGACAGAGCCTGGCACTGCCAGACTGACCAGGACAGAGCCTGGCACCGCCGGACTGACCAGGACAGAGTCTGGCACCGCCGGACTGACCAGGACAGAGTCTGGCACCGCCGGACTGACCAGGACACCTCCGGACAGCCCAGGACAGAGCCTGGCACCGTCGGACTGACCAGGACAGAGCCTGGCACCGCCGGACTGACCAGGACAGAGCCTGGCACCGCCGGACTGACCAGGACCCCTCCGGACAGCCCAGGACACAGCCTGGCACCGCCGGACTGACCAGGACAGAGCCTGGCACCGCCGGACTGACCAGGACCCCTCCGGACAGCCCAGGACAGAGCCTGGCACCGCCGGACACACAGGGATGTCCCGGACACACAGGGATGTCCCCCCGGCTCCCAGGGATGGGGTCGGGATGAGGCAGACACAGCACGGAGGAGCTGGAGATGCCCAGATTGTCCCCTTCTCTTGTCACCATCTGTCCTCATCTCCATGGATCCATCCATCCATCCATGGATCCATCCATCCTTCCATCCATCCATCCATCCATGGATCCATCCATCCCTCCATCCATCCATCCCTCCATGGATCCATCCCTCCATCCATGGATCCATCCCTCCATCCATCCATCCCTCCATCCATCCCTCCATCCATCCATCCATCCATGGATCCATCCCTCCATCCATGGATCCATCCATCCATCCATCCCTCCATCCATGGATCCATCCATGGATCCATCCATCCCTCCATCCATCCCTCCATCCATCCCTCCATCCATCCATCCATCCATTGATCCATCCATCCATCCATCCATTGATCCATCCATCCATCCTTGGATCCATGGACCTATCCTGCCATCCATCCATCCCAAATCCATCCATGGATCCATGGATCCATCCATCCATCCATCCATCACTCCCAAATCCATCCCATTTTTTCCCAACCATCCCCTCGTGGGAATCTCCCAGGGACTTGGGATAGGATCTGGGATTCACCCCCAAACTCGGAGCTTTTTTTGGGGCATTTCCTTATAAAGAGGAATGGGATGGAGAACAACAGAAGGAAGAACTCGGGAATGACCTCGGGAATGACCTCGGGAATGACCTCGGGAATGGCCACATCCCGGGGGGTGGTGACATCCCCGGGGGACCTTGGGGACAGGAGCAGCCAGAGGCTCCAATCCTTCCCCCGCATCCACCGGGAATGGGGAAACACAGGATTCGCGTCATTCCCGGGATAAATTCCAGCCAATCCCCTCCCGGACCAGGAGGGGACACCGCTGTCCCCTCCCTGTGTCACTCACCGGCTCCTGGGGGTCTCCGGTGACACCCTGGGACCTGCCGGGAGAAACGCGGGAAGGATGGAGCGGGAAACAATTCCAGGGAGGAATCAGGGCTCCGGATGCTCCCGTACCTCTGGAATGGCTCCTGGCCCGGCAGGACACTTCCGATGGCATCCAGGGGTGGCAGGGACATGGCGGCCGGGCGCCGCTGGCAGGGGACACCGAGGGGACAGGGAGGGGGAGGATGAGGAGCGGCTCCTTCATCCCATCCGTCCTCCCAGCCGGGAGAGCTCTCCGGGATTTCCACTGGAGCCAAGAACAGCTTGGCCAAGATCCTTTTTGGGATCCTTTGGGATCCTTTGGGATCCTTCAGGATTGGGATCCAGCAGTGCCCCAAATCCTGGCACCGCTGGCAGGGGACACCGAGGGGACAGGGAGGGGGAGGATGAGGAGGATGAGGATGTTCCGTTCCCGATCCCACCGTGTCCCATTCCCGATCCTGTTCCATCCCATTCCAGTTCCCGTTCTCATTCCCATTCTCATTCTCATTCCCATTCCCATTCCCATTCCCATTCCCATTCCTGTTCCCATTCCCATTCCCGATCCCTCCATGTCCCTTCCCATTCCAACCGTGTCCCATTCCTGATCCCAAATTCCCATTCTTGATCCCTAATTCCCATTCCTGATCCTGGCCTGCCCCATTCCCATTCCTGTCTCTCTCATTCCTGATCCCTAATTCCCGTTACCAATCCCAAATTCCCATTCCCATTCCTGATCCCACTCTGCCCCATTCCCAACCTTGCTCTGTCCCATTCGCATTCCCGTTCCCTTCCCATTCCCATTCCCATTCCCATTCCCATTCCCATTCCCATTCCCATTCCCGTTCCCGTTCCCGTTCCCTTCCCATTCCCATTCCCATTCCCATTCCCGATCCCTCCGTGTCTCATTCTTGATCCCAAATTCCCATTCCCATTCCCGATCCCAAATTCCCATTCCAATCCTGCTCTGTCCCATTCCCTTTCCCGCCTGTCCCATTCCCATTCCCGAACCCTCCATGTCCCATTTCTGATCCCAAATTCCCATTCCCATTCCCCATTCCCATTCCCCTCTCCCATTCCCGATCCCAAATTCCCATTCCCATTCCCATTCCCCTCTCCCATTCCCGATCCCAAATTCCCATTCCCATTCCCCTCTCCAATTCCCGATCCCAAATTCCCATTCCCCATCCCAGCGTTTCCCACTCCCGATCCCAACCCAGCCCAGGAGGTTTCCAGGCTCCCGCAATCCCAAACAAACCCTTCCCATTCCCAGGAATCCCAGGAATCCCGGGAATCCCGTGGGCACTCACGGCGATCCAGGGGGGCTGGAAAAGGAGGAAAAGCCGCTTTTCCCGGATTTTTTTTTTTTGCTGGAAAAGGGATCTGGGAGGCGCGCGCAGCTCCCGGGAATCGTTGCTACAACAGAAGCTCCCCTTGGCAACTCCCGCCTGGAGCGGCGCCCATCCCGAAATCCCGCCCCGATCCCGCCCGGGAATTCCCAAAATCTCCTGGGGTTCCCAAAAAAACACAGGGGATCCCGAAATCCACGCGGGGGAATTCCAGGGGATCCCGAAATCCACATGGAAAAACTCCAGATGATCCCAAAATCCACAGAGGGGAATTCCAGGGGATCTCAAAATCCAGGTGGGGGAATTCCAGAGGATCCCTAAATCCACATGGATAAATTCCAGGTGACCCCTAAATCCACATGGATAAATTCCAGGGAATCCCAAAATCCACTCAGGTGATCCCAAAATCCACAGGGGGGGAATTCCAGGGAATCCCGAAATCCACATGGAAAAAATCCAACTGATCCCAAAACCCACTCAGGTGATCCCAAAATCCACAGGGGGGAATTCCAGGGGATCCCAAAACCCACATGGAAAAAATCCAGGTGACCCCAAAAATCCACATGGAAAAATTCCAGGGAATCCCAAAATCCACATGGAAAAAATCCAAGTGACCCCAAAACCCACCCAGGGAATCCCAAAATCCACATGGAAAAAATCCAGGTGATCCCAGAATCCACACAGGGGGGAATTCCAGGTGATCCCAAAATCCACATGGATGAATTCCAGGTGATCCCAAAATCCACATGGAAAAAATCCAGGGGACCCCAAAACCCACCCAGGGAATCCCAAAATCCACACGCAAAAAAATCCAGGTGATCCCAGAATCCACACGGGGGATCCCAAAATCCACAGTGGGGAATTCCAGGTGATCCCAAAACCCACATGGAAAAATTCCCGGGACACCCCAACCCCTCCCCATCCCAGCCCCGCTCTGGGGCTTGATTTTTCCAAGGAATTTTCATTTTGGGGGTTTCTATTCCCAGGAAGAATTCCCTGGATCATTCCCCGAACCGTTCCCGCTTTCCTCCTGAGCCATTTTGGGATCTCAGACCCTCCCTGGATCCTCCTGGAATCCCAAACCCCGCCGT
>JAVTVJ010002755.1:0-14548 GCA_034509425.1 Eopsaltria australis
AAAGACACTCACAGGGCCTCCATGGGGACATCGCAGGAGTCCCCAGGCTGCCAAAGAGACAGCATGTCACAGTTACACAAAGGGGCCCCATGCGGACATCCCTGCCTTACCCTGTCTTCAAAAAAGCAGGGATGTCACAGACACTCACAGCTGCTCCATCGGGTCATGCCAGCAGTGCCCAGGCTGCCAAAGAGCCGGCATGTCACTGACACTCACAGGGGATCCATGCAGACATGCCAGCTATGCCCAGACTCCTCAACAGCTGGGACATCACAGACATTCACAGGGGCTGCAGAGTGACATCCCAGGAGCCCCCAGAGTGCCAAAGAGCCAGCATGTCACAGACAATGCCAGCAGCTCCACGGAGACATCCCTCGAATCCACTGGCTGCCAAAGCACCGGCATGTCACAGACACTCACAGGGGCTCCAGACTGACATCCCACAAGTCCACAGGCTGTAAAACAGCCACGATGTCACAGACACTCACAGGGGCTCCATCGGGACTTCCCTGCTGTCCCCAGGCACCCAAAGAGCCGGGATGTCACAAACATTCACAGCTGATCAATGGCGACATCCCAGGAGACCCCGGGCTTCCAAGCAACTGGGATATCAAAGACACTCACAACAGTTCCATGGCGACTTCCCAGGAGACCCGAGGCTGACAAAGAGCCAGCATGTCACAGACACTCACACGGGTTCCATGGGGACATCCCGGGAATCCCCAGAGTGCCAAACACCAGAGATGCCAGACACACTCACAGGGTCTCCATGCACACATACCAGGGATCCCCAAGCTGCCAAAGAGCTGGCATGTCACACACACTCACAGGGCATCCATGCACACATCCCAGGTGTCCCCAGGCTCCCCAAGAGACGGGAAGTCACAGACATTCACAGGGGCTCCAGACTGCCATCCCAGGAGCCCCCAGAGCACCATAGAGCCAGGATGCAGCACACACTAGCAGGAGCTCCATGCACACACCCCATGAATCCACAGACTGCCAAAGAGCTGGCATGTCACACACACTCACAGGTGCTCCCAAAAAGGAAAAAAAAAGGGTGAAAAAAAACCAATTCCCAAAGGGAGTGTCCAGGCTCCAAAGAGCATGATGTCACAGCCCGCCCACTCACAGCGGCTCATGGTGAATCCAGGATCCCAAGCTTCCAAACCTGCCATGGCCACAGAAAGCTCATGGCTTCCAATAGCCACAGCCATAGTGATCCTGCCTGCTAAGAGCCCAGATGTTCACAGACTTTCACGCGGCTTCCATGCTGATACCCCAGCAGTCCCCAGATTTCCAAGGAGCTAAGATGTCACAGAAATTCCAAGGGTTTCCATGGTGACATCCCCGGACTTTCCAGGCAGCCAAAGAGCCAGGACCTCACAGACACTCGCAAGGCTTCAACGGCCTTATGCCCGCAATCCCCACAAGGCCAAAGAGGAGGGATGTCAAAGACACTCACAGGGCCTCCATGGGGACATCGCAGGAGTCCCCCGGCTGCCAAAGAGACAGCATGTCACAGTTACCAAGGGGCCCCATGCGGACATCCTGCCTTACCCTGTTTCCAAAAGAGCAGGGATGTACAGACACTCACAGGGGATCCATGCAGACATGCAGCTATGGCCCTAGACTCCTAACAGCTGGGACTATCAACAGACATTCACAGGGGCTGCAGAGTGACATCCCAGGAGCCCCCAGAGTGCCAAAGAGCCAGGATGTCACAGACAATGCCAGCAGCTCCAGGGAGACATCCCTCGAATCCACTGGCTGCCAAAGCAGCGGCATGTCACAGACACTCACAGGGGATCCAGACTGACATCCCACAAGTCCACAGGCTCTCAAACAGCCACGATGTCACAGACACTCACAGGGGCTCCATCGGGACTTCCATGCTGTCCCCAGTCACCCAAAGAGCCGGGATGTCACAAACATTCACAGCTGATCAATGGCGACATCCCAGGAGACCCCGGGCTTCCAAGCAACTGGGATATCACAGACACTCACAACAGTTACATGGCGACTTCCCAGGAGACCCGAGGCTGACAAAGAGCCAGCATGTCACAGACACTCACACGGGTTCCATGGGGACATCCAGGGAATCCCCCGAGTGCCAAACACCAGAGATGCCACACACACTCACAGGGGCTCCATGGGGACATCCCAGGGGTCCCCAAGCTGCCAAACCTCGGCCATGTCACTGACACTCACAGGGGCTCCATGCACACATCCCAGGGATCCCCAAGGTGCCAAAGAGCTGGCATGTCACACACACTCACAGGGCATCCATGCACACATCCCACGTATCCCAGGCTCCCCAAGAGACGGGAAGTCACAGACATTCACAGGGGCTCCAGACTGCCATCCCAGGAGCCCCCAGAATGACAAAGAGCCAGGATGCAACACACACTAGCAGGAGCTCCATGCAGACACCCCATGAATCCACAGACTGCCAAAGAGCCGGCATGTCACACACACTCACAGGTGCTCAAGAGTGACATCCCAGGAGTGTCCAGGCTCCCAAAGAGCAACGATGTCACAGACACTCACAGCGGCTCCATGGTGAAATCCCAGGAGTCCCCAAGCTTCCGAAAACCTGCCATGCCACAGAAACTCACATGGGCTCCATAGCCACAGCCCATGTGATCCCTGCCTGCCTAAGAGCCCAGATGTCACAGACTTTCACGCGGCTTCCATGCTGATACCCCAGCAGTCCCCAGATTTCCACGGAGCTAAGATGTCACACAAATTTCAAGGGATTCCATGGTGACATCCCCGGACTTTCCAGGCAGCCAAAGAGACAGGACCTCACAGACACTCGCAAGGCTTCAACGGCCTTATGCCCGCATTTCCCACAAGGCCAAAGACCAGGGATGTCAAAGACACTCACAGGGCCTCCATGGGGACATCGCAGGAGTCCCCAGGCTGCCAAAGAGACAGCATGGCACAGTTACCCAAAGGGGCCCCATGCGGACATCCCTGCCTTACCCTGTCTTCCAGAGAGAAGGGATGTCACAGACACTCACAGCTGCCCCATCGGGTCATGCCAGCAGTGCCCAGGCTGCCAAAGAGCCGGCATGTCACCGACACTCACAGGGGATCCATGCAGACATGCCAGCTATGCCCAGACTCCTCAACAGCTGGGATGTCACAGACATTCACAGGGGCTGCAGAGTGACATCCCAGGGGCCCCCAGAGCGCCAAAGACCCAGGATGTCACAGACAATGCCAGCAGCTCCATGGAGACATCCCTCGAATCCACAGGCTGCCAAAGCACCGGCATGTCACAGACACTCACAGGGGCTCCAGACTGACATCCCACGAGTCCACAGGCTCTCAAACAGCCACGATGTCACAGACACTCACAGGGGCTCGATCGGGACTTCCCTGCTGTCCCCAGGCACCCAAAGAGCTGGGATGTCACAAACATTTACAGCTGATCAATGGCGACATTCCAGGAGACCCCGGGCTTCCAAGCAACTGGGATATCACAGACACTCACAACAGTTCCATGGCGACTTCCCAGGAGACCCAAGGCTGACAAAGAGCCAGCATGTCACAGACACTCACACGGGTTCCATGGGGACATCCCGGGAATCCCCACAGTGCCAAACACCAGAGATGCCAGACACACTCACAGGGGCTCGATGCACACATCCCAGGGATCCCCAAGCTGCCAAAGAGCTGGCATGTCACACACACTCACAGGGGCTCCATGCACACATCCCAGGTGTCCCCAGGCTCCCAAAGAGACGGGAAGTCACAGACATTCACAGGGGCTCCAGACTGCCATCCCAGGAGCCCCCAGAGCACCATAGAGCCAGGATGCAGCACACACTAGCAGGAGCTTCATGCAGACACCCCATGAATCCACAGACTGCCAAAGAGCCGGCATGTCACACACACTCACAGGTGCTCAAGAGTGACATCCCAGGAGTGTCCAGGCTCCCAAAGAGCCTTGATGTCACAGACACTCACAGCGGCTCCATGGTGAAATCCCAGGAGTCCCCAAGCTTCCAAAAACCTGCCATGCCACAGAAACTCACATGGGCTCCATAGCCACAGCCCATGTGATCCCTGCCTGCCTAAGAGCCCAGATGTCACAGACTTTCACGCGGCTTCCATGCTGATACCCCAGCAGTCCCCCAGATTTCCAAGGAGCTAAGATGTCACAGAAATTCCAAGGGATTCCATGGTGACATCCCCTGACTTCCCAGGCAGCCAAAGAGCCAGGACCTCACAGACACTACAAGGCTTCAACGGCCTTATGCCCGCAATCCCCACAAGGCCAAAGAGCACGGATGTCAAAGACACTCACAGGGCCTCCATGGGGACATCGCAGGAGTCCCCAGGCTGCCAAAGAGACAGCATGTCACACTTACCTAAAGGGGCCCCAGGCGGACATCCCTGCCTTACCCTGTCTTCCAAAGAGCAGGGATGTCACAGACACTCACAGCTGCTCCATCGGGTCATGCCAGCAGTGCCCAGGTTGCCAAAGAGCCGGCATGTCACCGACACTCACAGGGGATCCATGCAGACATGCCAGCTATGCCCAGACTCCTCAACAGCTGGGACATCACAGACATTCACAAGGGCTGCAGAGTGACATCCCAGGAGCCCCCAGAGCACCAAAGAGCCAGCATGTCACAGACAATGCCAGCAGCTCCACGGAGACATCCCTCGAATCCACAGGCTGCCAAAGCCGCGGCATGTCACAGACACTCACAGGGGCTCCAGACTGACATCCCACAAGTCCACAGGCTCTCAAACAGCCACGATGTCACAGACACTCACAGGGGCTCCATCGGGACTTCCCTACTGTCCCCAATCACCCAAAGAGCCGGGATGTCACATACATTCACAGCTGATCAATGGCGACATCCCAGGAGACCCCGGGCTTCCAAGCAACTGGGATATCACAGACACTCACAACAGTTCCATGACGACTTCCCAGGAGACCCGAGGCTGACAAAGAGCCAGCATGTCACAGACACTCACACGGGTTCCATGGGGACATCCCGGGAATACCCAGAGTGCCAAACACAAGAGATGCCACACACACTCACAGGGGCTCCATGGGGACATCCCAGGTGTCCCCACGCTGCCAAACCGGCCATGTCACTGACACTCACAGGGCACCCATGCACACATCCCAGGAGTCCCCAAGCTGCCAAAGAGCCGGCATGTCACACACACTCACAGGGGATCCATGCACACATCCCACCTATCCCCAGGCTCCCCAAGAGACGGGAATTCACAGACATTCACAGGGGCTCTAGACTGCCATCCCAGGAGCCCCCAGAGCACCAAAGAGCCAGGATGCAACACACACTAGCAGGAGCTCCATGCAGAAACCCCATGAATCCACAGACTGCCAAAGAGCCGGTGTGACACACACTCACAGGTGCTCAAGAGTGACATCCCAGGAGTGTCCAGGCTCCCAAAGAGCCACGATGTCACAGACACTCACAGCGGCTCCATGGTGAAATCCCAGGAATCCCCAAGCTTCCAAAAACCTGCCATGCCACAGAAACTCACATGGGCTCCATAGCCACATCCTATGTGATCCCTGCCTGCCTAAGAGCCCAGATGTCACAGACTTTCACGCGGCTTCCATGCTGATACCCCAGCAGTCCCCAGATTTCCAAGGAGCTAAGATGTCACAGAAATTTCAAGGGATTCCATGGTGACATCCCCGGACTTTCCAGGCAGCCAAAGAGCCAGGACCTCACAGACACTCGCAAGGCTTCAACGGCCTTATGCCCGCATTTCCCACAAGGCCAAAGACCAGGGATGTCAAAGACACTCACAGGGCCTCCATGGGGACATCGCAGGAGTCCCCAGGCTGCCAAAAAGACAGCATGTCACAGTTACACAAAGGGGCCCCATGCGGACATCCCTGCCTTACCCTGTCTTCAAAAAAGCAGGGATGTCACAGACACTCACAGGTGCTCCATCGGGTCATGCCAGCAGTGCCCAGGCTGCCAAAGAGCCGGCATGTCACCGACACTCACAGGGGATCCATGCAGACATGCCAGCTATGCCCAGACTATTCAACAGCTGGGATGTCACAGACATTCACAGGGGCTGCAGAGTGACATCCCAGGAGCCCCCAGAGTGCCAAAAAGCCAGGATGTCACAGACAATGCCAGCAGCGCCATGGAGACATCCCTCGAGTCCACAGGCTGCCAAAGCCCCGGCATGTCACAGACACTCACAGGGGCTCCAGACTGACATCCCACGAGTCCACAGGCTGTAAAACAGCCACGATGTCACAGACACTCACAGGGCCTCCATCGGGACTTCCCTGCTGTCCCCAGGCACCCAAAGAGCCGGGATGTCACAAACATTCACAGCTGATCAATGGCGACATCCCAGGAGACCCCGGGCTTCCAAGCAACTGGGATATCACAGACACTCACAACAGTTCCATGGCGACTTCCCAGGAGACCCGAGGCTGACAAAGAGCCAGCATGTCACAGACACTCACACGCGGTTCCATGGGGACATCCCGGGAATCCCCAGAGTGCCAAACACCAGAGATGCCAGACACACTCACAGGGGCTCCATGCACACATCCCAGGGATCCCCAAGCTGCCAAAGAGCTGGCATGTCACACACACTCACAGGGGCTCCATGCACACATCCCAGGTGTCCCCAGGCTCCCCAAGAGACGGGAAGTCACAGACATTCACAGGGGCTCCAGACTGCCATCCCAGGAGTCCCCAGAGTGACAAAGAGCCAGGATGCAGCACACACTAGCAGGAGCTCCATGCAGACACCCCATGAATCCACAGACTGCCAAAGAGCCGGCATGTCACACACACTCACAGGTGCTCAAGAGTGACATCCCAGGAGTGCCCAGGCTCCCAAAGAGCCATGATGTCACAGACACTCACAGCAGCTCCATGGTGAAATCCCAGGAGTCCCCAAGCTTCCAAAAACCTGCCATGCCACAGAAACTCACATGGGCTCCATAGCCACAGGCCATGTGATCCCCACCTGCCTAAGAGCCCAGATGTCACAGACTTTCACACGGCTTCCATGCTGATACCCCAGCAGTCCCCAGATTTCCAAGGAGCTAAGACGTCAAAGAAATTCCAAGGGATTCTATGGTGACAGCCCCGGATTTCCCAGGTAGCCAAAGAGCCAGGACCTCACAGATACCACAAGGCTTCAACGGCCTTATGCCCGCAATCCCCACAAGGCCAAAGAGCAGGGATGTCAAAGACACTCACAGGGCCTCCATGGGGACATCGCAGGAGTCCCCAGGCTGCCAAAGATACAGCATGTCACAGTTACCCAAAGGGACCCCATGCGGACATCCCTGCCTTACCCTGTCTTCCAAAGAGCAGGGATGCCACAGACACTCACAGCTGCTCCATCGGGTCATGCCAGCAGTGCCCAGGTTGCCAAAGAGCCGGCATGTCACCGACACACACAGGGGATCCATGCAGACATGCCAGTTATGCCCAGATTCCTCAACAGCTGGGATGACACAGACATTCACAGGGGCTGCAGAGTGACATCCCAGGAGCCCCCAGAGCGCCAAAGAGCCAGGATGTCACAGACAATGCCAGCAGCTCCATGGAGACATCCCTCGAATCCACAGGCTGCCAAAGCACCGGCATGTCACAGACACTCACAGGGGCTCCAGACTGACATCCCACAAGTCCACAGGCTCTCAAACAGCCACGATGTCACAGACACTCACAGGGGCTCCATCGGGACTTCCCTGCTGTCCCCAGGCACCCAAAGAGCCGGGATGTCACAAACATTCACAGCTGATCAATGGCGACATCCCAGGAGACCCCGGGCTTCCAAGCAACTGGGATATCACAGACACTCACAACAGTTCCATGGCGACTTCCCAGGAGACCCGAGGCTGACAAAGAGCCAGCATGTCACAGACACTCACACACGTTCCATGGGGACATCCTGGGAATCCCCAGAGTGCCAAACACCAGAGATGCCACACACACTCATAGGGGCTCCATGCACACATCCCAGGGATCCCCAAGCTGCCACAGAGCTGGCATGTCACACACACTCACAGGGCATCCATGCACACATCCCACCTATCCCCAGGCTCCCCAAGAGACGGGAAGTCACAGACATTCACAGGGGCTCTAGACTGCCATCCCAGGAGCCCCCAGAGCACCAAAGAGCCAGGATGTAACACACACTAGCAGGAGCTCCATGCAGACACCCATGAATCCACAGACTGCCAAAGAGCCTGCATGTCACACACACTCACAGGTGCTCAAGAGTGACATCCCAGGAGTGTCCAGGCTCCTTAAAGAGCTGCGATGTCACAGACACTCACAGCGGCTCCATGGTGAAATCCCCGGAGTCCCCAAGCTTCCAAAAACCTGCCATGCCACAGAAACTCACATGGGCTCCATAGCCACATCCCATGGGATCCCTGCCTGCCTAAGAGCCCAGATGTCACAGACTTTCACGCGGCTTCCATGCTGATATCCCAGCAGTCCCTAGATTTCCAAGGAGCTAAGATCAAGCAGAAATTCCAAGGGATTCCATGGTGACATCCCCCTCGGACGCTCCAGGCAAGCAAAAATGTTTCAGGACCTCACAGACACCGCAGTTAGCTTCCAACGCCTTATGCCCGCAATCCCACAAGGCCAAAGAGGAGGGATGTCAAAGACACTCACAGGGCTCCATGGGGACATCGCAGGAGTCCCCAGGCTGCCAAAGAGACAGCATGTCACAGTTACCCAAGGGGACCCCATGCGGACATCCCTGCCTTACCCTGTCTTCCAAAGAGCAGGGATGTCACAGACACTCACAGGTGCTCCATCGGGTCATGCCAGCAGTGCCCAGGCTGCCAAAGAGCTGGCATGTCACCGACACTCACAGGGGATCCATGCAGACATGCCAGCTATGCCCAGACTCCTCAACAGCTGGGATGTCACAGACATTCACAGGGGCTGCAGAGTGACATCCCAGGAGCCCCTAGAGTGCCAAAGAGCCAGGATGTCACAGACAATGCCAGCAGCTCCATGGAGACATCCCTCGAATCCACAGGCTGCCAAAGCACCGGCAGGTCACAGACACTCACAGGGGCTCCAGACTGACATCCCACAAGTCCACACAGGCTCCTCAAACAGCCACTCCATGTCAATGGGATTGACCACAGGGGTCCATCGGGGACTTCCCCGGCTGTCCCGTGAGTCAGCCCAAAGAGCCGGGATGTCACAAACATTCACAGCTGATCAATGGCGACATCCCAGGAGACCCCGGGCTTCCAAGCAACTGGGATATCACAGACACTCACAACAGTTCCATGGCGACTTCCAAGGAGACCCGAGGCTTACAAAGAGCCAGCATGTCACAGACACTCACACGGGTTCCATGGGGACATCCCGGGAATACCCAGAGTGCCAAACACCAGAGATGCCACACACACTCATAGGGGCTCCATGCACACATCCCAGGGATCCCCAAGGTGCCAAAGAGCTGGCGTGTCACACACACTCACAGGGGATCCATGCACACATCCCACGTATCCCCAGGCTCCCCAAGAGACGGAAAGTCACAGACATTCACAGGGGCTCCACACTGCCATCCCAGGAGCCCCCGGAGTGACAAAGAGCCAGGATGCAACACACACTAGCAGGAGCTCCATGCAGACACCCCATGAATCCACAGACTGCCAAAGAGCCGGCATGTCACACACACTCACAGGTGCTCAAGAGGGACATCCCAGGAGTGTCCAGGCTCCCAAAGAGCCACGATGTCACAGACACTCACAGCGGCTCCATGGTGAAATCCCAGGAGTCCCCAAGCTTCCAAAAACCTGCCATGCCACAGAAACTCACATGGGCTCCATAGCCACAGCCCATGTGATCCCCGCCTGCCTAAGAGCCCAGATGTCACAGACTTTCACGCGGATTCCATGCTGATATCCCAACAGTCCACAGATTTCGAAGGAGCTAAGATGTCACAGAAATTCCAAGGGATTCCATGGTGACATCCCCGGACGTTCCAGGCAGCCAAAGAGCCAGGACCTCACAGACACTACAAGGCTTCAACGGCCTTATGCCTGCAATCCCCACAAGGCCAAAGAGCAGGGATGTCAAAGACACTCACAGGGCCTCCATGGGGACATCGCAGGAGTCCCCAGGCTGCCAAAGAGACAGCATGGCACAGTTACCCAAAGGGGACCCCATGCGGACATCCCTGCCTTACCCTGTCTTTCAGAGAGCAGGGATGTCACAGACACTCACAGCTGCTCCATCGGGTTATGCCAGCAGTGCCCAGGCTGCCAAAGAGCCGGCATGTCACCGACACTCACAGGGGATCCATGCAGACATGCCAGCTATGCCCAGACTCCTCAACAGCTGGGATGACACAGACATTCGCAGGGGCTGCAGAGTGACATCCCAGGAGCCCCCAGAGTGCCAAAAAGCCAGGATGTCACAGACAATGCCAGCAGCGCCATGGAGACATCGCTCGAGTCCACAGGCTGCCAAAGCACCGGCATGTCACAGACACTCACAGGGGCTCCAGACTGACATCCCACGAGTCCACAGGCTGTAAAACAGCCACGATGTCACAGACACTCACAGGGCCTCCATCGGGACTTCCCTGCTTTCCCCAGTCACCCAAAGAGCCGGGATGTCACAAACATTCACAGCTGATCAATGGCGACATCCCAGGAGACCCCGGGCTTCCAAGCAACTGGGATATCACAGACACTCACAACAGTTCCATGGCGACTTCCCAGGAGACCTGAGGCTGACAAAGAGCCAGCATGTCACAGACACTCACACGCGTTCCATGGGGACATCCCGGGAATCCCCAGAGTGCCAAACACCAGAGATGCCACACACACTCACAAGGGCTCCATGCACACATCCCAGGGGTCCCCAAGCTGCCAAAGAGCCGGCATGTCACACACACTCACAGGGCATCCATGCACACATCCCACCTATCCCCAGGCTCCCCAAGAGACGGGAAGTCATAGACATTCACAGGGGCTCTAGACTGCCATCCCAGGAGCTCCCAGAGCACCAAAGAGCCAGGATGCAAGACACACTAGCAGGAGCTCCATGCAGACACCCCATGAATCCACAGACTGCCAAAGAGCCGGCATGTCACACACACTCACAGGTGCTCAAGAGTGACATCCCAGGAGTGTCCAGGCTCCCTAAGAGCCATGATGTCACAGACACTCACAGCGGCTCCATGGTGAAATCCCAGGAGTCCCCAAGCTTCCAAAAACCTGCCATGCCACAGAAACTCACATGGGCTCCATAGCCACAGCCCATGTGATCCCCACCTGCCTAAGAGCCCAGATGTCACAGACTTTCACACGGCTTCCATGCTGATACCCCAGCAGTCCCCAGATTTCCAAGGAGCTAAGACATCAAAGAAATTCCAAGGGATTCTATGGTGACAGCCCCGGATTTCCCAGGTAGCCAAAGAGCCAGGACCTCACAGATACTACAAGGCTTCAACGGCCTTATGCCCGCAATCCCCACAAGGCCAAAGAGCAGGGATGTCAAAGACACTCACAGGGCCTCCATGGGGACATCGCAGGAGTCCCCAGGCTGCTAAAGATACAGCATGTCACAGTTACCCAAAGGGACCCCATGCGGACATCCCTGCCTTACCCTGTCTTCCAAAGAGCAGGGATGTCACAGACACTCACAGCTGCTCCATCGGGTCATGCCAGCAGTGCCCAGGTTGCCAAAGAGCCGGCATGTCACCGACACACACAGGGGATCCATGCAGACATGCCAGTTATGCCCAGATTCCTCAACAGCTGGGATGACACAGACATTCACAGGGGCTGCAGAGTGACATCCCAGGAGCCCCCAGAGCGCCAAAGAGCCAGGATGTCACAGACAATGCCAGCAGCTCCATGGAGACATCCCTCGAATCCACAGGCTGCCAATGCACCGGCATGTCACAGACACTCAGAGGGGCTCCAGACTGACATCCCACAAGTCCACAGGCTCTCAAACAGCCACGATATCACAGACACTCACAGGGGCTCCATCGGGACTTCCCTGCTGTCCCCAGGCACCCAAAGAGCCGGGATGTCACAAACATTCACAGCTGATCAATGGCTACATCCCAGGAGACCCCGGGCTTCCAAGCAACTGGGATATCACAGACACTCACAACAGTTCCATGGCGACTTCCCAGGAGACCCAAGGCTGACAAAGAGCCAGCATGTCACAGACACTCACACGCGTTCCATGGGGACCTCCCGGGAATCCCCAGAGTGCCAAACACCAGAGATGCCACACACACTCACAGGGGCTCCATGGGGACATCCCAGGGGTCCCCAAGCTGCCACAGAGCTGGCATGTCACACACACTCACAGGGGATCCATGCACACATCCCAGGTGTCCCCAGGCTCCATAAGTGACGGGAAGTCACAGACATTCACAGGGGTTCCAGACTGCCATCCCAGGAGCCCCCAGAGCACCAAAGAGCCAGGATGTAACACACACTAACAGGAGCTCCATGCAGACACCCATGAATCCACAGACTGCCAAAGAGCCGGCATGTCACACACACTCACAGGTGCTCAAGAGTGACATCCCAGGAGTGTCCAGGCTCCCAAAGAGCCACGATGTCACAGACACTCACAGCAGCACCATGGTGAAATCCCAGGAGTCCCCAAGCTTCCAAAAACCTGCCATGCCACATAAACTCACATGGGCTCCATAGCCACATCCCATGTGATCCCTGCCTGACTAAGAGCCCAGATGTCACAGACTTTCATGCGGCTTCCATGCTGATACCCCAGCAGTCCCCAGATTTCCAAGGAGCTAAGATGTCACAGAAATTCAAAGGGATTCCATGGTGACATCCCCGGACGTTCCAGGCAGCAAAAGAGCCAGGACCTCACAGACACTCGCAAGGCTTCAACGGCCTTATGCCCGCAATCCCCACAAGGCCAAAGAGCAGGGATGTCAAAGACACTCACAGGGCCTCCATGGGGACATCGTAGGAGTCCCCAGGCTGCCAAAGAGACAGCATGGCACAGTTACCAAAGCGGCCCTATGCGGACATCCCTGCCTTACCCTGTCTTCCAAAGAGCAGGGATGTCACAGACACTCACAGGTGCTCCATCGGGTCATGCCAGCAGTGCCCAGGCTGCCAAAGAGCCGGCATGTCACCGACACTCACAGGGGATCCATGCAGACATGCCAGCTATGCCCAGACTCCTCAACAGCTGGGATGTCACAGACATTCACAGGGGCTGCAGAGTGACATCCCAGGAGCCCCCAGAGTGCCAAAGAGCCAGCATGTCACAGACAACGCCAGCAGCTCCATGGAGACATCCCTCGAATCCACAGGCTGCCAAAGCACCGGCATGTCACAGACACTCACAGGGGCTCCAGACTGACATCCCACAAGTCCACAGGCTCTCAAACAGCCACGATGTCACGGACACTCACAGGGGCTCCATCGGGACTTCCCTGCTGTCCGCAGTCACCCAAAGAGCCGGGATGTCACAAACATTCACAGCTGATCAATGGCGACATCCCAGGAGACCCCGGGCTTCCAAGCAACTGGGATATCACAGACACTCACAACAGTTCCATGGCGACTTCCCAGGAGACCCGAGGCTGACAAAGAGCCAGCATGTCACAGACACTCACACGCGTTCCATGGGGACATCCTGGGAATACCCAGAGTGCCAAACACCAGAGATGCCACACACACTCATAGGGGCTCCATGCACACATCCCAGGGATCCCCAAGCTGCCACAGAGCCATGGCTCAAGACGTAAGACTCACAGGGACCCATGTAAATACCATCCCCACGTGTGATCCTCCCAGGCTCCCCAAGAGACGGAAGTCACAGACATCTCACAGGGGGTTCCAGATCACACATCCCAGGAGCCTCCCCTAGAGCACAAAGAGCCAGGATGCAACACACACTAGCAGGAGCTCCATGCAGACACCCCATGAATCCACAGACTGCCAAAGAGCCGGCATGTCACACACACTCACAGGTGCTCAAGAGTGACATCCCAGGAGTGTCCAGGTTCCCAAAGAGCCACGATGTCACAGACACTCACAGTGGCTCCATGGTGAAATCCCAGGAGTCCCCAAGCTTCCAAAAACCTGCCATGCCACAGAAACTCACATGGGCTCCATAGCCACAGCCCATGTGATCCCTACCTGCCTAAGAGCCCAGATGTCACAGACTTTCACGCGGTTTCCATGCTGATATCCCAACAGTCCACAGATTTCGAAGGAGCTAAGATGTCACAGAAATTCCAAGGGATTCCATGGTGACATCCCCGGACGTTCCAGGCAGCCAAAGAGCCAGGACCTCACAGACACTCCAAGGCTTCAACGGCCTTATGCCCGCAATCCCCACAAGGCCAAAGAGCACGGATGTCACAGACACTCACAGGGCCTCCATGGGGACATCGCAGGAGTCCCCAGGCTGCCAAAGAGACAGCATGTCACAGTTACCCAAAGGGATCCCATGCGGACATCCCTGCCTTACCCTGTCTTCCAAAAAGCAGGGATGTCACAGACACTCACAGCTGC